>JABUQX010091886.1:7500-12500 GCA_015478945.1 Trachelipus rathkii | reverse complement strand
ACCATCTCTTAAAATTTTCAATCTCTTTTGCAGTTAAAATTTTGGTGTTTTAGCATGAATGTAGTTAATAATTATATTAATACTTTTAAAAATAATATCCACAATAATTATAATAATAAATGTTAAGACTAGGTCCTAAAGGTTACATAGGGTTGAGACACGTGGAAGTACATTTTATTCCTGCGTTCCAGATTTTTAAATACTTTAGTAGCTAAAATTTGGTGTGTAATGAGAAAAATTATAATATAGTTTCACGATAAAATGTTATGTAATAATCAAGTACAAAATTTCACCCCAAGCATTACCAAAAAGAAGATTTTATATTATACAGCCACGCTCGACCTCTCAAACTCTTCAAATAAAATTTGTAAGAAAGTTTTTAGCTTCTCCTTTCAGGTTGGAAATGTAATGGAGGAGATGAGGTAGTTGCCACCAACTGCTAGAAAAATGGTCAATGGAAGAGTTGAAAAGAAAAAGGAAATTTTGTTATTTCAAAAATGAACGTATGATACTTTTATATAATATAACATTATTATGAAAATGGGAGGTCATATATATATATATATATATATATATATATAACTATATATATATATACTTATTTCTTCTTATATATATATATATATATATATATATATATATATATATATATATACTATATATAAATATATATATTTTACAAAGATAACACCACCCACGGAGCAACTGGCCCTTTTCAAGAGAGGGGGCGAAATAAAATACATGAAAACAAACCCAAGCCCACAACGCAAATCTAGGTGAGAGAGGCGCAGACGTGGGTTTAAAGAAAAGGAAGATTAAATACAGTTGTAAAAACAGAGAAAGATGGCAGGAGTTCCAGAACAGACGTGGCTGGAGAAACGAAGGAGGCACCACAATGAGAGATAGTCTGGGATTTTCGATGCTCACGCAAAATTCATGCGAGATCATGGCACCTGTATTGAGGGCGACGAAATGGAGGTGGATGCGAGCGCCAACTCCCCCGAGCATCTACCGTTGTAGTACCTATAGAAAGAGATAGTGTAACGTCACGTCGCAGAGATGAGGTCAAGGGATTTAGTAGGGACAGTTTATTAGTCTCTTGGCTTTAAGACTCAGCTCTATCCAATAGAAGGGTGGAGCCGAAGCCCCAGATGTGAGAACAGTACTCAAACAAGGGCGAATAAGGCCCTTATATAACTGGAGTAGCTGTGGAGAAGAAAAAAATTCACGCAACCTGAACAGAACTCCCAGCTTCTTTGAGGCCACCTTAGCAATCATTGTGATATGAGGTTTCCAAGACAATTTTTGTTTATGTTCATGACCACGAATGTTTATGTGTTGTCAACAGGTGAGATGGTAGACCGTCGAAAAAAATGAAGGATTAGGAGGTGTTTTTGAGAGGGAGATGTAAAGAAGTTAGAGGTTTTCAAAGGGTTAATTTCACATGGATGTTGCGGTGACCCCACCGGGAAATCCCATTCAGGTCGGCAAGAATAGAATCGGAAGCTGAAGGCGAGAGGCAACTCTAGATACAAACGGGGAGCAGATTTAAAACGAGTGGAAGAATGGAGAGTGTCACCGGCATAAGAGTGAACAGAGTTAGAATTACAGCTGAGGGGAGTTCGTTGATGAAAAGTAAAGAATAAAGTTGGAGAATACAAACAGAACAGCAGGGAACTACAATTAACTGGGACAGGAGGAAGAAGTCGCTCCATCAACGAGTGCTGATAATAGACGTGAAGAAAGCTAGACATAGGTAAGCAAAGAGAAGGATGAAACCCAAAGGAAGGGAGCTTAAAGAGTAGCGACACATGCCATACCCGATCAAAAGCTTTTGATATGTCGAGTGCCACCACACAAGACTCCCCATAGTCCCTAAGGGCAGAAGACCATAAATCAGTTAGATAGGATAGTATGTCACCAGTTGACCTCGAGCGTCGAAAGCCATACTGATGATCTGAAAGAAGGAAATGAGACTCCAGATGATCCAGGAAATGAGAGTTAAGAAGAGTTTCAAAGATTTTAGATAGAATACAAGTGAAGCTATTTGACGATAGTTAGAATGATCAGAGCGGCAACCCTTTTTCGTGATTGGCTGGACATATGCGCGTTCCAGCACTGAAGAAATATATTAGTATTAAAGTATAGAGAGTAGAATTGAACGAGGACAGGCGCAAGCTCAGAAGCGCACTCCCAAAACACGGGAATGCCATCGGGCCCCTAGCCTCACGAGCGTTCATAGATCTCAGAATCCCAAGCACCCGATCATGCGTAATCACGGGAAGAGACATATGAAACCTGAGAGGAGAAGTAGTAGGAGGAGTGCCGGAATCGTCCAGAGTAGAATGAGATGAAAAAAAGGCCGAAGAGATTGGCATTTTCAGTAGGAGAGTTAGCAACAGAGCCATCAGTCGAATAAGAGGAAAGGCAGATTTACAAAGTTATTAGAGATGTTATTACAAAAGTAGGCCAGAAGTTTTTATCAGTTGGAGAGCCAAGTAGGTTGTCGTACTTTCTTTTGGTGAAAGCGCGCTTAGCCTGTCGAATAATAGCCCTGAAACGATTCCGAGCAGAATGAATAGGAAGAGTGATAGGAGAACGAGTTTTCCATGCCCGATAGGCAATGTCTCTCTCCTGAATAGAGCGAGACATTCTCCATCGAACCATGGATTTGTGGAAAAGATTTAGTAGAAGATGGAATGAACCTGCTCATACCCTCGACGATTACCGTCCCTACTTTTTCAGCAGTGAGCGAAGCATCCTCCAAGTCAAAGCAAGATTCACTCCAAGTATAGTTAGCAAAGAAACGACCAACGCCCCCCAATTAGCCCGATTAAAGTGCCAGAAAGTACGTTTGGGGCATGGTGGAGCTGCTGGAGAAAAAGTTTTAAAATTAAGAGCTACAAGATTGTGGTCAGAGTTACCGATAGGAGGGAAAATGATGTATTTATATCGAGAAGGATTAGTGAAGGTGAAACATAGAATCAAGCGTGTTCAAGAGTGGTTTGGACGATCTGGGTATATGTGTAGGTTCTTTGACCGGCTTTGTTCCAGATCGTTAGAGTACTGAATGTTTTGGCCGCTCCCTCCTGCATCAGTATGAGAGGAGCCTAACCACTCAGTGTGATGTACGTTGAAATCCCCTCAATAGAGGACCTCAGCATTTGGATGGGAAGAAGTAACAGTCTCATGAGAAGTAGTAAGATATTCAAAAAGGAGGTGAAAATCAGTTCCGTGAGGGGAGCAGTAGCAGAAACACAAGATAATGGTAGTAGTAAGGAGAGAAAGATTTTTAAGCCATAGGAGCTTATCAAATTAAGAGTTTCAAGATTCTCAAGACGTGTTACAGGAGTGTTAATGTTTATATAGGCACAGACTCCACCATTTAGTCTGAAATTATAGAAAAAGTTATAGTTGGAGATATTAAGTTTATTTGAAAAAGAATCCCTGGCTAGCTGGGTCTCAGCAGTAATAAAATGTTAGGTAGAAAGTTAGCAAGGTGATATTCCACAGATTCATGGTTAGCTTTCAGGCCACGGATGTTGGCAAAGTCAATAGAGAACCCCAGCCTGCGCCCACCACTACATCTTCTCTGTCCAGTCATTCAAACAGACACCCACACAAATAAACACACACAATCGACAATACACACAGCCACCCAAAAGCCCACTGGATTGGGTTTTTACTGAAAAACCTGTACTCACACAACAAACACACACACACTCTCTCTCTCTCTTACACACACACACACACACACACACACACACACACACACACACACACAGATCTCGTACAGAAAAAATGATAAAGTAAAAAAATAAGCAAATGAATGCTATTAAAACCTTATAATTGAAAATTATTTTTATTATATATATATATATATATATATATATATATATATATATATATATATATATATATATATATATATATATATATATATATATACTATATATATATATGCTATACTCTATCTAACTACTACTATATATATGGTAAAACTGAACCTTTCGTCTGACCTTTGATATTCGATATATCGATATATATCGATATCGGTATATATATATATATATATATATATATATATATATATATATATATATATATATAATTGCTTTTATATATACACATATATGTATATATATATATATATATATATATATATATGACCTTATCTGTTTACGACTCCGTCAGTTTTGAATTTTTTTTTTTTTTTTTTATATATCTAGTTTATGATCCTAACAATCAATTTAAGTGGTAACGGACATGATAAATATATAGGACCTTTTTCCGTTTTACGACTCCGTCAGTTTTATTTTTTTTGGTTTATTTTTAATATATTCTTAGCATATGATACTAACAATGAATTTAAGTGGTAACGGACATGCTTCAAAAGTTCGAAATATTTTAAATAATTTTTTAAAAAAGTAATTTTTTAGTAATATTTTGTTTTTTTTGGGGTGTTTTTTAAACTAAAGGAATACCCAAGGGTAAACCGCAAAGATGTCAGGAGTCGGGGTCTCTCGGCCTTCCGGGGAACGACAGGGTAGGACTATTTCCCCCCTCCGGGGAGGGTCTCCGGAACCCCCACTCTTTGGTATTTGGGTGTCGCGGGGGTTCCTCCGCCCCTCCCTTACGGGGTATGGAAAACGTCCTCCCCTCTGTCCCCCGTCGGCTCGAGCCCCCTAATATATATACCTTTTTTTTACATTTTTGCAATAAGCTTTATACCCTGATTCGAAATATGTAATTGGTTTTTCTGTAAGTGTCGTACTTTTAGAGGTATTTGAATTTAAAAAAAAATATTTAACATAAATGTGATTTATAAAAAATTGTTTAAAATATTTCGAACTTTTGAATCATGTCCGTTACCACTGAACTTCATTGTTAGTATCATATAGTATCAATATATTAAAAAATAAAATAAAAAAAAACTGACAGAGTTGTTAGATGTTAAATCTAAAAAATTTGATAAATGCACAGTTTACCTTAAATTTGTT
>JABUQX010091886.1:0-2500 GCA_015478945.1 Trachelipus rathkii | reverse complement strand
TATATATATATATATATATAGAGAGAGAGAGAGAGAGAGAGAGAGAGAGAGAGAGAGAGAGAGAGAGAGAGAGAGAGAGAGAGAGAGAGTTGCACTACACCTTATTTAAATACATTTTAGAGCATCTTAACAGATTTTTAAAAAATATTTTTTTTTTTACAGAGCAAACTGAAGAATATTTTTTTTTTATTAAAATTGCTAAGTTTGTTCAAGGGATAATATATATACAATTATACATATACTTCGCCATCAGCATGAATGAAAGAACTAGGGGAGAAAATAAGTGGCCGCCAGTATGGAGGAGAGGGCTAATTTATCCCTCATTAATTTTTATTGTTTTACAGTCAATCTATTAAAAATCCTAAGGACAATATATTACATATTTTTTTTTAAATTAATTCAAATTAATTCAAATTAAATAAAACTTCATTTAATTTAAATTAATTACAAAGTATTAATTTTAAAAAAATATATAAATTAGTGGACAAATTTGATGATTGAATCGGGCTACAAGAAAGAGTTCGTAAATGCTTAGATTTATGGTTGGTAGACGGACCGGGTGTGGTGCGGTCCGCCTGGAAGAAAAAATTAAAATGCGGTGCTGTGCCTGGTGCCTGGTGCCTGGTGCCTGGTGCCTGGTGCCTGGTGCCTGGTGCCTGGTGCCTGGTGCCTGGTGCCGGGTGTTTGGTGCCACGCACCACAACACTTTCTTACAGATTAGAGAAAATGAAAAATTGAAAAAGATAAAATTTGACATATATATATATATCATATATATATATATATATATATTTAAATTATATATATTATATTATTATTATATATATATATATATTATTATATATATATATTATATATTATATTATTATTATTATATTATATTATTAATATATATATATTTTTAGATATATATAGATATTATATATTATTATTATATATATATATATATATATATGTGTAAATTATGAATATTATTATTATATATTATTATATATATATATATATATATATATATATATATATTATTAAAAAAACAAGGAAAACATATATATATATATATATATATGCAAAAATCTTTAGAGAGTTTTTAAACAGCTCAAACTCTTAAAATGTAAAGAAACAATTTAAAACCACTTAAGAACTAATCAGGGAAATCAAAATATTAAAAATTAAACAGCAGTTTACGTTTCGAGACTAGTACAACGTCTCCTCCTCAGAACTTAAATGGAAATAAAATTAATTTTGACAAAATAAATAATAAAATTAAAATATGAAATATAAAAAATGAAAGCAAATTAACAGATGGCAACATAAAATTACTTCACAATAAATTATTTGATGATAAATATTTAATTTTTTCAGATATGAAATTTCTTGTTATTAAGTCAAAATTAAAGAATCCTTCGGAAATATTAAAATTAGATTTAGTCGAAATGAAAAAAGATTCTAATAATTGATTTAGATTTTTATCCTTTGAATTGAACAAAAAAGTTGCACCTTCCCAATTAATGATGTGCTCATTCTGTGATTTATGTCTAAAAATGGCATTTTGGTCATTTCCCTCTTCTAACCTCACCCTTATGTTGTTCTAATCGGACCTTCAGGGTCTTTAATGTTTCGCCGAAATATGAATTATTACAAAATCCACAAGGAATTTTGTAAACGCCCCCAGTCTTTTCAAATTTAGTGGTTCTATTATTTATCAAAATTTGTGATAAGGTATCCGGAAAACTGAATACTATAGTGATGTCAAATAGGTGTTTAAACATAAATTTAATGTCAAGTAGTTGAGGTGAGAATGGGATGACTTTAACGTTATCATTTAGAAAAGGAATTTGTTCTCTTAATCCCAAATAGCTAGAATAAGCCTGTTTGTACTTCTTATGAATTAAAAATTTTGGATAGGCTAAGTTTCTAAATGTACGAAAGATAAAATCAACTTCTTGTTTCAAATATGGAGGATCACAATAATTGAACGATCTCAAAAACATGTTAAAAATAACATTATTTTTAATGTGAAGAGGATGAGAGGAAAAATAATGTAGCATTTGATTAGTATGTGTTGGCTTGCGATACACTTTAAAAGATAAAGAAGTTCCTGTTTGCATAATTAGAATGTCCAAAAAAGGAATGCATCCATCAACTTGTGTTTCATAAGTAAATTTGATAGAAGGGGTTAAATTATTAATTTGAAGAAGGAAATCATTAATGGAAAAGGATGTAGGGACAACAGTAATGACATCGTCAACATATCTCTTCCATGAAACAACTTGAGAAAAGAGAGGGGCCTGTGGAAGGAGTCTGGACTCAAAAAATTCCATATAAATATTGGCCATGATCGGACTTAGACTACTGCCCATACTTGCACCAAATATTTGTCGATAAAAGTTATTGTTAAAGGTAAAAACATTTTGAGACATACAAATACGTAGACAATTAATAAAATTGGGAATGGGTATAGGAATCATGTTAGGTAACAAAAATTCTGATAAAAATTCCT
>JABUQX010091885.1:22500-30000 GCA_015478945.1 Trachelipus rathkii | reverse complement strand
TGTCCTAATCTGTTGACCCATGATATTTCGGCCTTGACCTTGCATGTACATGGGTCCATATTTTGACCCACGCTACTTGATGGCTTTTGATGTTCCCAAATCACCGTAAAGAAGTATCTATGATGTTCTATTAGTTGTTCTATGAGTATAGATGAGTGCCAGTGAGTGCCAGGTGAGTGCCAAGTGAGTGCCAATGAGTGCCAATGAGTGCCAAGTGAGTGCCAATGAGTGCCAAGTGAGTGCCACATAGTGCCAAGTGAGTGCCACATAGTGCCAATGAGTGCCACTTTCTTTTTCAAGCTTTTCTAGCCTCCTGAGCCTAGAATAACCCTAATATGGGTGTCTACCCCTAGGTTATAAGGTATGAGGAATCGAATGGTGTATATTACAAGTTGCTAGAATGCTTCCTACTATGAGTTAGTCTTTTTCTAACACTTATACACACATACACTACGACACTTATCACACATTCACTATGACACTTATACACACTATGACACTTACATTAAACCATATACACTTACACTCACACCCAGCCACACACAGATACTTACACTTACAATCACAGCTTCGATATTTGATGCTCAACTTTGATGCCTCAACTTTGATGCCTCAACTTTGATGCCCCAGCATAAATGCCTCAGCATTGATGCCTCAACTTTGATGTCTCAACTTTGATGCCCAAGCATAAATGCCTCAGCATTGATGCCTCAACTTTGAAGGTTCATCTTTGATGACTCATCCTTTGATGACGTCATCTTTAATGCCGTCAGCATTGATGCCTCAACTTTGAAGGTTCATCTTTGATGACGTCATCTCGACCCCGCATCATAGAACAGAGTTAATATTAATGTCTTCCCCCTAGGTCATAATTGGAACACCAGGGCGCCGCATGCGCCCTCCGCGTGAAGGCTGACAACGCCGCGCACCCGCAGGTGCGTCCCGCACCGCGTCCCCGCCCGCCGCGTCCCGACCCGCCGCGTCCGGCCCTACTCGGGCGCGCAGGCGCAATATTACCCGCCCGCCGCGTGCGCCCCCAGCCGCAATATTTCCGCGTTCCCCCCCGCCGCGTGCCCCCGCAGGCGCAATATTCCTGCGGGAATGAAATATATATACTATAAGTCATTCATTTTTATTTCATACTAACATTTCAAAGAATTTCTGTTGCAAAATATACTATGAGTCATTCATTTTTATTTCATACTTAACATTTTTATTAAACACATTTTCGCCGAACCTAAAACTGTAACTCATACAGACCTATTATTTAACACACATATATTTATTAACATTATTTTTTTACTTATACTTTTTAATTTATAATTTTAAAAATTGTAAATTAAGAAGAAAAAAATCCAGAAGTGTCTGTATATATAATAATTTTAGGTTTTAAACTAACAATTGTTACGAAATTTTATTAAAACATTAACATTACATACCTTAATAGCAGTAAATCAGTAAATCTAGAGGTGTTACCTAACACCAAGGGGGGATTAGTATGCTTTTGTTTTACTGCTTTACTGCTTTAACTCAATGTTTTAACTGCTTTAATCATATGTTTTACCGCTTTAACTCATATATTTATAACATTACATTACCCTTAAAGGCAGTAAATAAGTAAATCAATAGGGAGGTGTACCTAGAACAAAGGGATTAGTAGCCTTTTGTTTTACTGCTTTACTGCTTTAAACTCATGTTTTACTGCCTTTAACTCATAATGTTTTTAACTGCTTTTAACTCATATATTTATTAAAATTAAATACCTTAAAGCAGTAAATCAGTAAAATCAAAAGAGGTGTGACCTTAACACCAAGGGGGATTAGTATGCTTTTGTTTACTGTTTTACTGCTTTAACTTTCTGCGTTTTACTGCTTTAACTTTCTGCTTTACTGCTTTAACTTTCTGCTTTACTGTTTTAACTTTCTGCTTAACTGTTTTAACTCATATATTTATTAACATTTCCTTTCTCTATTGTTGTATATCCCTTTTATTTGTTCCTTCCTTATCTCCATTTATTTTTCTTCTATTTTTATTATTTTTATTATTTTATTTTTATTTTTTTTTTTATTATTATACTTAGTGTATTTTACTTCATGCCTAATGTTATTATTATTTAGAACACACATTCTACTATGACGAGCTTATAACACATTCACTTGACACTATTACACACGATTCAAAGAGGCAAGTATATCTTTACTCATGGCGCGTACATTTACCGGATTTGGCCGCGCTCTTTTGGCGGGAACTCACACACAAACACACACATATAAACAGCACACACACAAACACACTTACACTTATACACACTTTTTTACTTCCAAACTTATATATTAATTCATTTTGATACGTTGACACACATTCACACACACATACCTACACACACACACACACACACACGAACGCACACAACACACACAAACACGCACACCACACACACACAGCACAGATTTAATTACCAACCTGCAGATTTACTTACACAATATATACGTTATAATTTATTAAAAACATTTTATGTTTTAATTAAAACACGTACATTTAAATTACTCATTCAAATATAATTAAAATTACTTTTTAATGTTTCTTTCGAACTTCAATAATAATATATCAAAACCTATCAACAAATATATTATTAACTGTTAATACTTTTGTTTATAAATTTTATAACTATCAAGTTTTAAAATAACTTTTACTAAAATTTTAATGAAATTTTATTAAAAACATATTTTTATACGTACATATAAAGTCAATAATCAGTAAGGTCATCCCTAGCACCCTCTAGCACCATAAGCTTATCGCCGCGTTAAATGTCTACTGACTTACTGCTAACATAACATTTATTTTATTAAATAAATTATATAAGCAATTAAAATATAACAAATTAAACAATCATTACATTTATATTACTCGCTCGATGTTAACTAAAAAATATTTCAAAGTTTTATTTTAAATAATTCGGATTTTCTTAATTATTATTATGTATTATTATCTATGTACATCTGGCAATCCAGTCACGAGAAAAGACACAACAACAGCCGCACTTCCTTAAGGATACGGAACATTAGACACTCTTCTTCTGTAAAAAATTGTTGAAATAACTACTTAGGACCTTAGAAATTTAGGGATTAATACCTTTTATATATATCCCGGGGCGATTTAGACCTAATTGTTCCAGGTCAAAATATATTTGAAACCTGACATTTTGTCTGTAAATGTGGTGCAATACTACGCTTAAAGGCCTAAATTTGTCTTAAATTTTAGGACTAAGCCTTTTTGTATCCAAGTGGGGCGGCTGATTTAAGCCTAAATCAGGTCAAAAAGGTAATCCAGTATAGACAAGAATGCGAGAATCAATGTTATTCATATTTTATAAATATATTGTCAAACTGAAAACATGCTGGTCGGTAGTCCTTTAATCAGGTAGAAGGAAATGTTTACCTTCTGTGAGTGGCGAAGTAATCCTTATCTCTAATATGACCTCGTATGTGATTGGTCGAGAAATATTTTATCGCTTTTTTGGTTTTTACGTATGTAAAAACAATGTGGTTTTTCATAATCCTTGAACCTTATCTGTGGAATAGGAATGTTATATTATCTTTTAGGTCCAAACTCATTTTAAAATCATACTCGTTTTGGCTCTTAGCTGTGCACATGTTCTTGTTTGTAAATAAAAGTGTTCTAGTTTTCCGACTAAGTGTATAGTCATGAACCACCTTAACAGTGTATACCTCAATACAAGACATTATCCAGTGGAAAATCAAGATCAGTAAGTAAGGGTTTTCATTCTTATATAAAAGAACCCGATGGATTTGAATTTTTTAAGTGTGCTACCCAATCACCCTGTTATAATACCAAGCGTATTTTCGTGAGTCCAGATGAAATTACTTTGTATATGTAATCACACTGAAGAGTGGCTTACAGAATACTTTAAAACCAAGCTCAGCTTTAAATGACGAAACATTATTTAACCTGTGCGAAAGAAACCAGCGATAAGCATAACCTTACCTAGGCATTTTATAAACATTCAAACATAAATCAGTTTGGACAGTTAGATTTATGGAAGAGAAGATAATGAAACAGAGTAATTTTGAACCTAATCATTTTGGATTCTACATTTCGGCCTGCGACAGATGAAATATATGTTAGAGGTACGTAAGGCGCATGTTAGGATACAGATGAAGAGACATATGTGTATTCTAAGTTTACGTAACCCTGGTAATTCCATTATACGATGTATAACCAAAGGATAACTACGCCTATCTTAAGAATAACTCTGCAACTTCGATAGATCTAGCGGTAATCTTCATCGACCGCTTACTTAGTTCAATTAGACGTATGGCAGAAATTCTATTTAATCTACTTGAGAAAAAATGGCATTAGAAGTATTGTATGCAGGGATCTCAGAATCGTAATATACATGATCAGATCATGAGAGCTGGGAAGACTTTATGTTACGTATCGTGCTAATCGCGTGAATGATAACTTATGGAGACGAAATCTAATATATCCGAAATGGATATATCAATAACTGATTGCGATAGTATTTTGCGTATAAAGTTTAGAATGATTAAAGTATAAATCATATAGGCGATAAATGCAGTGTGTAGGATAATGTAATGTGGGAGAGATGTTATAATATACAGATAATTCTGTATGATTATTAATTTAATGTGACCTTATATATAAAATCATTGTAAAAATATATTTAACACTCTTGTATATATATATATATAATATATATTATATATTATATATATTATATTTATATTATACTATATTATATATATATATATATATATATATATATATTATTGATATATATATATATATATATATAATATATATATATATATATATATAGTACATATATATATATATATAAATCATTGTAAGTTAATGATTATTAAATTTCTAATTATATAGTAAAGTTTTTATTATCCTAATTTTTACTTTCTTAAATAAATATTTACATGTATGTTAAGATTTTAAATAAACGAGCCCCAGGTTCAGGATATGAAAAAACATGTTTTTACATACGTAAAACCAAAAAAAGCCGATAAATAATTCTCGACCAATCACCATCGAGGGTCATATAGAGATAAGGATTACTTCGGCCACTCACAAGAAAGGTAAACATTTCCTTTTTACCTGTTTAAGGATCTTAACGATCCAGCATGTTTCAGTTTGAAATATATTATAAAAAATAATAGACAATTGATTCTCTGATTTCTTAGTCTATACTGGAATTACCTTTTAACCTGGTATTAGGCTTAAATCAGCCTGGGATACAAAAAGGCTTATCCTAAATTTAAGACTAAATTTAGGCCTTAACGTAGTTATGCACCCACATTTTAACAGAAAAGGTCGTTTGAAAATATATTTTGAGCCTGGAATTAGGTCTAATCGCCCCGGGATATAAAAAGGATTATCCTAATTTTAGGGCTAAAGTAGTTATTTCAACATTTTACAGAGAGAGAGGTCAGTTTCGTATCTGTAAGGAGTGCGGGGTGTTGTGTTTTCTCGTGATCGGATTGCCAATGTACATAGATAATAATGATAATAATAATAAAGAAAATCCGAATTATTTAAAATCTGTGAAATATTTTTAGTTAACATCGAGCGAAAAATATAAATGTAGTGAAAATAATTGTTATTTAAATAAGAACTTAAAATGATTTTATATAAATTAAATGTTGATGTTAGCAGTAAGGTTCTAGTGAGAACATAAACGCGGCATACTTGGTTGTAGAGGGGGTGCTAAGGGGCTCGACCTACTCGATTTATTGCTTTAAAAGTACGTAATTATGTTTTTAATAAAATTTATAAAATTTTAGTAAAAGTTATTTTAACTTGATAGTTATAAAATTTATAACAAAAGTAATTAACAGTTAATAATCAGATTTCTTTGTTCATGAGTTTTCTTTGATCTAAAGGAATTTTATGGTCAACTAAAATAATTTAGTTATTATTTGAATGAGTAAATATAATGTAGCGTGTTTAATTTAAAACAAAATGTTTTTAATAAATTATACCGTTATATGTGTAAGTAAATCTGCGTGTGAAAGTAAATCTGCTGTGTGTGAGGGTAAGTAAATCTGCGTGTGTAAGTAAATCTGTGTGTGTGTGTGTGTTGTGTGTGCGTGTGTGTGTGTTGTGTGTGTGTATAAAGTGTAAATGTAAGCTGTCTATAGGCTAAATGTAAGTGTCGCATAGTGATGTGGTAAATATAAAGTGTCATAGTGAATGTGTGTATAAAGTGTGTGTGTGTGTGTTGTTTGTGTGTGTTGTGTGTGTGTGACCGCGCGTGTTATAAGTGTAAATGTAAGTGACTATGGGTAAATGTAAGTGTCATAGATGATGTGTGTAATAAGTGGTCATAGTGAATGTGTGTATAAGTGTCATAGTGTTAATGTGTGTTCTTAAATAATATAACAATGGGGCATGAAAGTAAATAACAGCTAAGTAATAAATAAATAAGATAAAAATAAATAATAAAAATAATAAAATAATAATAAAAATAAATAAAAATAATAATAAAATAATAAAAAGTAATTAAAAACAAAATAAGAAACACTAATGTAATAAAGTTATATGAGTTAAAAACATAAAGCAGAAAGTTAAAACAGTTAAGCAGAAAGTTAACAGCAAAGCAGAAAGTTAAAGCAGTAAGCAGAAAGTTAAAGCAGTAACGCAGAAAAGAGCATACTAATCCCCCCTTGGCGTTAGGACACCTCTATTGATTACTGATTTACTGCTTTAAGGTATGTAATGTAATAAATATATGTTTAAGCAGTAAAACATATGAGTTAAAGCAGTAAAACCATGAGTTAAAGCAGTAAGGCAGTAAAACAAAAGCAATACTAAGCCCTATGTGCTGGTTCACACCTCTATATATTTACTGATTTACTGCTTTAAGGTATGTAGATATGCAAAATATATGAAAGTTAAAAGCAGTAAAACATATGAGTTAAAGGCAGTAAAAACATGAGTTAAAGCAAGTAAAGCAGTTAAAACAAAAGCTACTAAAATACCCCTTGGTGTTAGGTACACCTTCCATTGATTTCTGATTTACTGCTTTTAAGGTATGTAAAACGTTAATGTTTTTAATAAAATTTCGTAAAAATTGTAGTAAAATAAAAATGATTATATACAGACACTCTGGATTTTTTTCTTCTTACATACAATTTTTAAAAATTTATAAATTAAAAAGTATTAAGTAAAAAATAATGTTAATAAATATATGTGTTAAATAATAGGTCTGTAATGAGTTACAGTTTTAGGTTCGCGAAAATGTTTTTAATAAAAATGTTTAAGTATGAAATAAAAATGAATGACTCATAGTATATTTGAAAAGAAATTCTTTGAAATGTTTAAGTATGAAATAAAAATGAATGACTTATAGTATATATATTTTTCATTCGCACGGGAATATTGCGCCTGCGGGCGCACGCGGCGGCGGGAACGCGGAAATATTGCGCCTGCGGGCGCACGCGGCGGGCG
>JABUQX010091885.1:5000-17500 GCA_015478945.1 Trachelipus rathkii | reverse complement strand
GAACTTACTTTATGTAAAAGAAAAAAAAATTTAGAAAAACATAAAATGTTTTTAATATATTTTGTGCTGTGATCATTATAAGAACTTATTTTTAATGGTATGTTATACAAATAAACTTATTTTCTATGCCGTGTTATGCAAATACATGCTCAAATATGACCTGAAGTAGTAAAGCATTAAAGCATGGCAGGGCGGGGAGGGGTGGGATTAATGGTGTCTGCGTTACTGCTTTACTGCTTTAGAGTCGATAAAGTACATATTTTTAATAAAAAAATAAATATTTTTAGTAAAAACATAAAAAGTTTTAAAATAAAATTAAAAAATTTTAAAAATAAATTACAAATTTTAAATAAAAAGTTTTAAAATAAAAATTCAAAATAAATAAAATAAATATTCATAAATAAATAAAATAAGTATTTATAAATAAATAAATTAAAACTATAAATGTTGAATAATATTTAAAAATAATAAAAAACATTAAACAAAATATGAATGACTTTCTTAATGATAGCAGTTTATCCGTACGCTATATATGTTAGGTATGTTATGTTAGGTATGTTATGTTATCTTCTTAGTGTAGGTGATATTATGTTTGCTTTACTGACGTTAAAGCCTTGTTATGTTAGCAATTATTCGTTAGTAAATATGATAGTTAGGCTAGGTTCTTTGTTTATGTTGATATCTGTTGATAAGATAAAAACTTTGCTATGTTAACATTTATTCGTAGTTTGGTATGTTATTTAGGTTATGATATGATAAATATTTTTGGTAAGTTTTGTTACATATTACAATGCTAATGTTAACTTATCATTGGTATGTTATAGATATGATAGAAAAATTGGTTAAGTTTTTGTGATGTGATGTTAGTTACTTTACCGAAATTAATCGGTGTACTTTGTTAATGTTAACAGTTTATTAGCACGCAAGGTATGTCAGGTATGTTATGATAATCTATGTTCTTAGTTCAGTTAATATTATGTTAAAATTTTATGTTAGCATTCTTTCGTTGATCAGTATGATAGATAGGTTAGGTTATGATAAATTTTTGTTAAGTCTTGTTAAAAATTACTGTGCTAATGTTATAAACATAAAAAAAAGAATAAAGGATTTAGCAAAAACAAAATGTTTTTAATAAATTTATGTTATATTCATCCTATGACAAACAAGAATTAAAAGTATTGCAGAATGTTTCGAAAGGGGGCGTGGTTTGAATAACTTCTCGAACGGTATCTAATAACCCTAGTGAAATATGAAATACAAATACAAACATAAAACAATTTGCTCGTAAGACCCAAACATGAAAATACAAATACGAACAGAAAACGAATCGGGCATAAAGCCTAAACTTGAAAATACACATACGAACAAAAAACGAATCGGACCTAATGCCTAACCATGAAAATACAAAATAATTATATCGAAATTGTTGATTTAACATGGTACTTTTTGTTCGTAGTTCAGGTAATGTTATGTTGGCTTTGTTGATAAGTTAAAACTTTGTTTATGTTGTTAATTATTCCTGATAATGACAAATTGAAGATTTTAAAGTCTCTTCTTAAATATGTTAAAGTGAAACCGGGATTACCTGTTTGTAAGTTGGCTGCTGATAAATAAAAATTTTGTTAACATTTATTCATAGTTTAGTATTTTAGTTAGGTTAGGATGTGATAAATTTTTGTTATATATTAAATAGAACAGGATCAGATGAACTCGTATATAGATGTCAAACAAGAATCAAAGCTATTGCGTAATGTTTCGAAAGTGCAGGCTTGAAATGTATTAAACAAAAAAGTAATTCTTGTTTGGTATTGCTATTTTTCTGAAAGTGTTTGATCCTGTACACTTGATATCCCTGTGACGTTATGACTTTCGCTGCCTATGGGGACACTCGGCTTAATTATGATATTTATATCCTAATTTAACCTTGAGAAGTATGTTAGTTGTTAAAAATTCTTTATCGCGTGAACGTTGTATGTATTACACATGAATGATTCAGCATGGGGCTTTTCGAGTATATGTGATGGAGAAGTAGTTTAAGTTTCTTTGGGATCAATAAATTTATCTTTTTAAGTTAGGCATGAAAAACGTTGGCGCTAAATCCTTTTCAACTACATCACAAAAATGATCCAGGAAGGTTTTGAACCCTGCCGCCCGAGCACGGGTTCGATGAGTTGCCACTGAGCTACGCTGACAATGTAGTGTTACAGATTATATATATATATATATATATATATAATATATTATATATATATATATATAAAATATATTTATTTATATATATATATTATATATATTAGCTTTATATATATACTATATTATATATATATTTTATATTATATATATAATAATATATATAGTATATTAAAATCATAATTAATAAATATAATTATATATATCATACTTATATATAAGAACTTGCTTTAGACGTTGTTCTTGGATGTCGCAGAAAATTTAAGGGTGGAGAAGAAAACAACAAGAGGAGGCAACAAGGAATGAGGAGAAGCAGCGGAGGTCTGAAGAAATGTATTAACAACCTGGTATGGAAGAAATGATTTGGGAGAAAGATATTGTAAAGAAGCAAAGAACTTGCAATTGGACATAACACATTTGAAGGCAGATTTAAATTTGAAATTATATTTTTGTATATTGGTATTATTTTAGCTTTCCCTCTTTCCGTACTTTAAACAAATAATAATTAAGATCTAACAATTTAATCAACTGGTGTGAAGCACAAAAACAAAATGGCTTCATCATTTTTTAAGAAATTAATTTCAAAATATTTTATACACTGCAAAAGGTAGGCTTTTACCTTCAAATGTATTTACAGAAGAAACATGAAAATTTGAGAATGACAACGTCTTCCGCCATACCCATTGAAAGAGGGAATCTCATATTCAGTTGAACTGGGGCTGGGAATTGCCCTCAACTGTTGTCCAATTTATCTTTCCATGTCGAAGACGTTATCATATATATGATTCACATATAAAATAGTGTGTAATAATGATAGTAATAATGGTATAATAGTGATAATGATGATGATCAACAATAATGATAAGTAATTAATAATAATATGTATGATGATAGTGTTAATGATAATAAGGTAATAATGATAATAACTATTAATGTTAATAATAGTAATGCTAATGATAGTGGCAGTGATAGTAATATAGTAATAGTGATGATATTAATGATAGTGTGATAAAGAAATTGGTAATAAATGATAAGAATAATAATATTAATAGCTGTGATAATAATAATAGTGTGGTAAAGTGCAGTATTAATGTTTGAATGACCCCAGTAGATAAGTTATGTAATAATTGTATATATTTTTAATTTTTTTATGTATTTCATATTTAATTTTATTAAAAAGCGCCGATAGCTCAGGTTGAGCACTCGCCAAACCAAGCGAGGGTCCCAGAGTTTTCAGCAACTGATCGAGGTGGAGAATGTGGCTATTTCTCCTTGGGTCGTGCCGTCCTGCTGACGTCAAATGAGTACACCTCCTCCTTGATAGGGCTCTGCCCGTGAGATGGCGGTATTTCACTTTGTAAAAAGATAAAATAAAAAATATAGTGTATATTAGATATATAAATATATATACATAAATATATATAATAAGTAATATATTATATATTATATTATATATTATATTATATATTATATACCTATATTAATATATATATATATATATATATATATATATATAAATATAATATATATATAATATATACTATAAAATATACTATTATATATATATATATATACTATATATATATATTATATAATATATATATATATATATATTATATATATATATATAATATTATATATATATATATTATTATATATTATATATTATTATATATTATATATATATATATTATATATATATATTATATATACTAATATATGATATATATATATATTATATTATATATATATATATACAGTAATATATATATATATATATATATATATATATAATCATATTATATTATATAGTATATATATATAGATATATATATACTTATATATATATATATATATATATATATATAATATATTAATATACTTATATATATTATATATATTTCTAGTATCAGAATAAACTTATAGGATTTTATGTAGTACATTGGCGATTATTTGCACCTTTCTACTAATCAAAATGAATGAATTTGAAATAAAACTGGTGAAATATAAAACAAATAAAAAACTTTTTTCAGTTGGAGATTACATTTCAAAAACTGATTTATGTAAATCAGTAATTTCATTTAATACTGACTGGCTTTCAAAAACAAAAAAATATGCTACTCTATTGGAATCTTTTCAGAATCTGGCATGAAGAAAATTTTACAGACAAGTTTTTATAAGAAACATAATTTAACTCAATTATAGCTACCGTGTAAATTCAATGAAATACAAAAAAGTTTCATTTAACTTTACTAATGTTTGGTCCTCCATAAGGAAATGGCCATTCTCTAAATGTAATGTCTTTCAATATAAACCCCTTGATATCAAACAGTGTTTTGACAGATATTCTGCAAACACTCAGTCTAGGCTACGAATTGCCTTCCTTGGCGACTCAATGATTCGTCCTGTAATGGAAGAAATCGTGGAATATATAATAGATGAAGTCACGCTAAGACATAGTAATTCTTCTGAAGATGTTATGGACACATTTGCCGAAGATTTCTTTTTAGATAAGAAATTCAAATCTAACCTTTGTCTTCTTGGAAATGGTATTGAACTGCGTTTGTATTGGGCATCGTATATTATGAATAATGTTTCCAACACCGGAAATAATAAATTTCAGGGTGCAAAAGAAATTCTTTACAGATGGGCATTTCAAAAAGAAGATGCTAGAATCGATCCAATCCGGATATTTTGTCTTATATTTCTAATTGTAACATTCCCAATTAATAAATTTTGAGATGTAAAGCATCCCCCAAATTAAACCCCCGGTCCCTATATCCTAATAAGATAACCTTTTATCTCCAATTAGGATAAATATTCAGAGAGCAATGAGACCACGGAGATAAGGTCTTTTTTTAATTTGATATAAAGCCATCCTCATTTATAGTAAGTAACCTTCTAGCTATTTTACGAGGATAATGAACCATCTGATTGATAATTATGTGACGAGTTACATGAATCTATTAAATAAACCAATAAGGATATTGAGTTCCTGGGAATAATATACATTAGCAGTATTAAATTTTATAGATGATTGATGAAATATGAGAGGAATGATCTCCACACACAATGTGAAACTTTAGATAGATTTTCTATTGAAATTTCGTCCTTGTCCTGAGTCGAGACTTTTAATTTGCCGATTTTAGTCTTATTTTTACCAATGTTTCATTCAAAATGTTTAGAAATGTCAAACCAATATTAAAGTAAATAATTTAGCTTCTAATAAACGTTAATAAATGTTCTATGTGTTCCCTCATTTTAGGTATACAATAGTGTTATTATATTTAATATCTATTATTATATATTAATTATTTTTAATATTTTCTATATTTATTAATTAATATTATAATTTAATTAAAAAGTACCTTAATTAATTATTTAATTTATTATATTAATTATTTTAAACATATTGAAACTAGTATATATAATAAATATTCGTACTTGTAAATAATAAAAATTGAATAATTTTAATAATTATAATTATAATTATTATTTTTTCATTTATTATTTAATTATTAATTTATTATTGATTATTATATTATTATATTATTATTTAAATTATATTATTATTTAAATTCATTTTATGCAATCACTTTTATAATAATTTCCTTATTATATATTTATTAATTATGTTTACTTATTGTCATAATTATAAATTTATATATAATATATAATTATAATATTGGATATAATTATAAATATTAATATATATATAAAGTTATAATATAATATATATAATATATTATAATTAATAATATATAATTTAATATATATATAATATAATATATATATAAATGATGTTTTGGCTTCTAAATTTAAAGTTATAGCCTAATATTTTTATCTTTATTTTTTAAATGTCATTATAATTTATAATAATTATGATTATGAACTTATTGAATTATGGATTTACTAGATTATTATTCATATATTATTTAATATATATAAATTATTAAATTATTATTTATTATTAAATTATATTATGATTATATTATTATTATTATATTATTATTTTTAAATTATTTAATTTTATATTTATTATTTATTTATTATTCAAATTTTGAATTATTAATTGCAACAAATATAATTATCGAGTTATGAAAATCTATATAGCACTACCCCTACTTGATCCGGTAAGATATCCATAGGTATTATAATCATTATGCCTCATTATGATTTTATTATTTAATATATTATATAACTATTATAAATAATAAATTAAAAATTGCTAAAGGAATACAAATACAAGTATACAATACCGTATATGTTATGCATGACTAAATAAAATAGCATGTATAATAATATAAAACATATACGATTCAAATATTATAGAGGAAATAAATATATTGTAATTTATAGTTATAAGAAGGTGACCTATATTCTAAATGAGAACACAAACTGTATTATATGCCATACATTAGTAGACTACCATAATACCCATTAATAGAGATGGAAAAATTGTAGTAATTTATTGGTATACTATTTAGATAATTAATGTATAATGAATTTATAATAAATTTATTAGATAGTATCGTGGTTATTATAAAATGACGTATAGGTAACAAAAGTGTAAATATTAAATATTTAACTTATAAACATTAAAATTTTTTTGATTTTTGATATTTTTGTAAATTTAAATTATGATTAATTATATATATTAATTATGTTATTTTTTATTATTTTATTATAATTAATATTATATTATTATAATATCAATTTAATTTTAATTGAATTAATCTATTATTAGACATATTATCATATATAATTTCAATTTATTATTAAATTATATCATAATAATAAATTATTATTATTATTTATCTATTATTTAAATATTATATTATAATATATTATATTATTTATATTGATTTATTTATTATTATTATTATTATATAAATTTTATTAATTAATTATTTTTAATTTTAAGAAAAAATTAGTATATTTTTTAAATAATAAATTAATTATTATTATTTTTTTAATTGATTTCTTAATTAATTATTAAGTTGCTATATTTATTATTATTTATTATTATTATTATATTATATCATAATAAAATAATATTATAAATAAAATAATGAATAATTAATAAATATAATATAATAATAATAATAATAATATTTAATAATTATTAATAATATAATATAATTAATATATATAAGAATAAATCAATTCATAAAAAGGATAGCAAAATGATGTAATAAATAATAATTATAATATATAATATTAATAATAATAATAAATAATTAATAATTATAATATAATATAATAATTAATATAATAATAATATATAAATAAATATTTAATATATATAATTAATAATAATAATGAATACTAATTAATATAATTATATAAATATAATAATAATAATAATAGTAATACTACTAATATTAAATAAATATGTAAATTTAAATAATATATAAATAATAATTATATAGAGTAATGTTATAATATAATAAATAATAATTAACATAATAATAATATAATATTAATTTAAATACTAATAATAATAATAATATAAATAATAATAATAATACTTATATAATTATAATTAATAAAATTAAATATTTATAATATACTAAATATATATTATATATAGAAAAAAATATATACAAACTGAATCATACATATAACAACATATATATATATATTATATATATATATATATATATATATATATATATATATACAATTATATAACTGTATGTTTATAATATATATTCATATATATAAAGTAATATATAACATAGATAATTATAATAATATATATAATAATATATATATATAATACATATATATATATGATATAATTATTATTATTATTATTATTATTATATATATTAATTTATTATATTTTAACATTTTATTAATCATTTATTGTTATTCTATTAATTAATTTGCAAAAAAATATATATTTAAATGATTATAAAAGATATTTTTTCATTTTTTTATTATTATTAATTAATTTATAATTACTTTTGTTTATATATTATTTATTTATTCTCGTTATTTAACTTTTCTTATGATTCACCAATTATTGTTATTTTTATTTCTTTATGTATTATTATATATTATATATTCTATTATTATTAACTATTATTATTTTTATTTAATATTATAAATATTAAAATGTTATTATTCTAATTATTGCTTACTATTGTTATATTATTAATTTATACTTATATTTATTATTCTATTATTATCATTTTTAATTTAATATTAATTTTCTATTTTCTCTTTACATCTTATTTAATTCCTATATTATTCTATATTTTGTATTTCTTTTATATATTATATTATTTTGAAAAGATAATTTTTTTTTAAATATATATTCATATTTGTATTATTAATTAATGATATAATTATTATTTGTATTTACCTATTATTAATATTATTACTTAATATTATTATTATATATTACTTATATTATTTTATTAATTATTATTAATTTATTTAATCTTATTTAATTATTATTATAATTATTATATTATTATTTATTAATATGATTATGAAATTAGTTAATTAATATGATATATATATATTAATTAGTAATATGTATATATAATAATATGTTTAATGTGAATAGTGGTGTTATTATCCATTAATAACCTATGTTAGGTTTTTAGTTATTTAATTATTATTTATAATATTATTATATTATGTATATATATTATTTAATTGATTATTTAATTATTTAATTTATTATTGGCATATGAGGACATTAAAGAATTAATAATTTCCCATAATTCTTCTTATTTATAATTTATATATATTAATTTAATTTATTATTTATATTATTAATTACTTATTATTATATAATTATTTATATTATTATATTATATTATTATTATACTATAATTATATTTTAATTTACATATATTACTATTATATATTATCTATTACTCTTTTATTGAATTAATTTATGTTATTGATTTTATTATTTATGGATTAATATTAATTTAAATTTTATTAAATAATTTAAATTTTAATATATTTTCTTATCATTACTCATATTATTATTAACCTATTTATCCCATATTTATTATTATTATTTACTTTTATATATATGATATTATATTATACATATTTATTTATGCTTAAATTTTCTATGGATTATTTATTAATCTATTATTATCTATTATTTATTATTATTATATTATTATTATTATTATTATTATTATTATTTATCGTGGTATATTTATTAATCTATTTAAATGATCGTATTAATTATTTGTTTTTAGTTGATTATAAGTTAATTCTGATAGGAGAAAGTATATTAGTATTATCTATTATTATTATTTATTTATATTGTATTATTTAATGCTGGGTGAATTTATTAATATAAATGTTATTTGAATCTACTTTATAATTATTTCTTTTTATTCGATTAATGTTATTTAGAATCTAATTATAATTTTTCCTTTAATTATTACTTTGTTTTTATGCCTTGTTAATATATTTTTATTATATGTTCCTTATTTTATTATTTATTTCAATATTTATTAATATTATTATTGTTTATTATTAAATAATATTATTATTGATTATATTGTTGCAGGTATTATTATTTTATTCGATTGATTATGATAGGTATGCTATTCGTGTGATGATGAGTAGTGTGATTATTAGTATAATTATTAAGTATTATATTCCCTCACTACATTTATGGTGTTTAACACCTCCTTCTCAAATCCACCCGATACAGCTTCTGGCTTGACCTTTTTTAATATTTATGATATTTTTGATAGAATTCTTTCATGGGATGGGTAAAAGCAACTATTAGTATAGTGGTTAGAAAATAAATTATTTGATTTAGATTTGATTGCAATTTAATTATGAACAACTCATAATTAAGGATACCTAAACAATAAACATAACTTCAAACACTATCTTAAATTACTTTACTTTTCTTATTATACTATTCACTAACTACAATAAATATACTACTCTTCCTCTATATACACTTCCCTACACCTAATTTTTTCACTATATATTATAATATATATTAATATAAACCACTACATAAATCATTTATTTGGTTATATATAATAATCAAAGATTAAAGATATAAAAAACAAGCACTTTATTAATAATCTAATATTAGTATTGACATAAACATTATAATTTTTCATTATAATGTATCTAAAAGTTTGTTAAGTATAAAATATAAAGACTTTTCTCTAATTTTTTTATACTTTTCTAGCGTAATATAACGTATAATATTATTTCCCCTAATATTTATCGTGATAAAGTGAGACTAGTAAGTATGGTAATAATTATAGTAAATATAGGTAAAGACGGTTGATATATTAATTACTATATAGTGTATATAATATATAGTATATTGAAAGTACATAGCTGATATATACATCAATGAAAAGCGGTACATAGATAGAATACAGATGAAAGTACATAACTGAGAGTACAGTGAAAGTACAGTATGAGCTGAAGTACAGTAGTTTTATTATTATATCGGGTATATAATATTTAATGCTATATTAGGGAATACTCATGATATAATATATAATAATATTATATATAATATAACTATAATGTATCAAAGTGGTTATTAATAAGGTACGGATATAACTAAGAATAAGAATCAATTAAAAAATAAACCTAGTTTAATAAATTATTTTAAATAAATTTACAATAAATAAACATAAAATATTAATATTTTTAAATTTTAAATATTAAAATTTAAGATATAATTATTATAAAATAGGAATAATTCCTCTTTTTTATGCCCTTATTAGCTGATGCCATGTATAGCTGATATTTCATAATTTAACTAAATAAATTCAACAATTTTTGGTTGAATGCAGTTGGTTTTTTATAATGTTTTATATTCGGTTTTAAAGCTATTTTTTTTATCAGTAATAGATAGCATAGTGGCCAGAGCTAAATTCCGCATCAGATAATAACTTGTGATTGAATTACATATCATGTACAATAATTAATTTACATTATTGATTCGGACTTATAACTTAGAAAATAACGTAGTTATGACAGTCTCAATTATAGACACAGCGAATCTTTCATGTAGAAATTATGCTGTAGATGTGTGTATAAGAAATTTCTTAGATTTCAGAAATTCTCTGATTATGTAGTAATAATTGATTATATCCTAGATTTTTGTGTGATATCTAATTATATAATAGGAATATATATATTTTGATATATTTTAGCACTTATTTTAGTGGCTTTCTAGTACTGAGTCATTATTTTTTTCTCAACGACCACCAATTCACATTCCAAATAATCAAATATAATAATTTTATTGTTCATTAATTATTTGTAGCAAATAATAAATTAATTATTTATATTTACATTTAATATATTATTATTATATTATTACATAATTTCAATTTAATATATAATGATTTAATATTAACATTATTTTTATAATTTATTAATATTAAGTAATAATATAATTATTGATGATTCTTTGTGGTTAAAAGTTCAAAGATTATATTAACTTATTTGTAATAAATTAAAATTATATTATTATTAATATATATTATATAATTATAAAATTCTATTAATAATTATATTATTAATAGTTTATTAAATTATAAAAATAATTACATTATTCATTATATATAAAAAAATAAATATATTTAAATCTTTAATAGTATTATTATTATAACTACATTTAATATAATTGAATATAAGTATATTGATATAAACATATAATTTTTACTAACACCTTTGATTATTTATAATATATATATAATTAGCATTATTTCTTTATTCATATAATTATATGGTTCGTTGAATAATTATAAATTTTTATAAATTATTCTTATTTATTAACTATTATTTATTAATAGGCTTATTGTTTTAAATTATATATTTTAATTTATAAAAATTAATTGGCTAAATTATCTGATAATCAATTAATAAAAAAAAATAAGTATCATATAATGTTATGTATAAACAAAAATTACTTTGAATAGATGATTAAATAATTATAATAATAAGTATTAATTGCTACAATATATATAAATACTGAAATAATATATATATATTCTCTCTTCTCTCTTATCATTCTCTCTATTAACTATACTGATCTCTTATATCTTTGTGTATAATCAATATATTACATCATACTCTACAAGAAATACTTTCAATCGAAAATCCTCTCTATAACTACAAAAGTCTGACTCTCTCTCTACTTATTTCCTTTCCTTAACTACTTCTGGTCATACAAATCTCTCATTTGATAAACAATCCTCTCTCTAAATCGGGGTTATCCAATATAAAGGTATAATAAATACTATCTGAATATGATTGCATATACAAGTATCTTATCT
>JABUQX010091884.1:32500-44254 GCA_015478945.1 Trachelipus rathkii | reverse complement strand
ATTTATGGAGTAACTATTATATTTTAAAAAAATCTTTTAATTAAAAATTTTTGAATTTATCGTTATTATATATGAATTATATTCACTTTATCATAATTTATGTAAAATAAGTATCAATTATAATAATTATAATAAACTAATGTATAAAATAGTTAAATATATTTTGAAAAATTTTTCTTTTGAGAACTATATATATATTTATATAAAAATTTTTAATTTTTATATAAAAATAATAAAAAGTTACGTTAATAATATATATATATATAATATATATATATATATATATATATATATTTATATATATATTAAATATACTATAATCAGTATCCAGGGGGTGTAGTGACTATAGATGAGCTATATATAATATATATCACTATATCTATTTATATATATATATTATATTAATACACTATTTATTATAACTTATAAATATATACCTTATATAATTATCATATTATATTAATATTATATATATAATATACCTGGTGATCATATATTATGAGTTCTACCTCATAATATATATATATATATAATATATAAATATATTATATATATATATTATATATATTATATATAATATATACCTTATATATATATAGGTAACACTATATATAAATATATTATATATAATATTAATATATAATATATTATAATATATAGTTATAATATATATATATATATATATATATATATAATATATTACTATAGTATATCAATTGTTTATATGGAATACTATTATTATATATACTATATAATATATATATATATTAATCATTTATATAATAGACTTACATATAATGACTGGCGACGCGACTATTAAATTTATATACTGAGTGAGCTCTAACGCCTATATGTACGCGCTACCCTGCTGAGCCTTGAGAACTCATATAGTAGCGTACCTAGCGACCTATAATATGATGCCTATATATACTTCTAGTGTGTTCAATCATACTATCAGACAGAGTCCATAAGCACCTAATTGCGCCTTAGCGACTTTTTCGACCGGCCCCTGGTAGGCTTAGTATATGTCTATTTATTTTGCACAATAGTATAAAGTTATTAGTGCGATAATCATAATAGTATTAGACTTTTATAATAGGAAGAAAATACATTTATATTAATTATATGATAATTAAAACATATATATATATAACCGTAAAACTAATATTCATACACGGTACCTCTAATACCTCTACCTACACATTAGTCCTTGTGGAATCACTATTAGTTATTCCCCCGTAAGGTATAAGGTAGGTTTCAAGCACGAAGCGACTTGAGCAAGAAGTTTGTAAAATTTTTATCTAGTATATAGAGCTACATTGTTATGATATATATATATATATATAATAATATAGTATAATATATAAATAAAATTGAATATTATAATATAAAAGAACCTATCATATATTAGAAATTAAATTAATATATTAATATATATACTTATATAATATTATAATATATATTATATATATATATTAATATATATAATATAATACTATATATATATATATATAATAATAACTATATATATATATATAATATATATATATATTATATAATATATAATATATATGGTACTAAGGAGATATAATATATATATATAGTATACTTATTAAATTAAAAGATAAAGTTTATAATATATATATATATAGAATTTGGATTCAATATATATATATATTATATATATATATATCTATAGGGATACTTATGAGAAAGTCTTAAGTATAATCGAGGACCTTTGATACGAGTAATCGATATGCCTCAAAAAAATAGTACAATATTAGGGTATCTATTTAATGGAGATCATATAAAATAATGACTTTCCTTATTATATAGGTGAATTATGATAGATATCAAAAATATATTATAGTACCTTTCTTTACGTTTTACGCCTTCAGATCGACTAAATTATTAAACTCTTTTTTTAATTTATTTTTATATAAACTAAAAGAAATAACTACCTTGGGTAAAACACCTAGCAAAGATTATGGCAGGAGTTACGGGTGTCTTCACTTCGAGCCTTTTAACCGGGGAGATCGACAGGAGTAGGACTAATATTCTCACCCCCCCCCCTCCGGGGAAGGTATCCGATGAACCTCCACCGCTCTTTGTAATTTGGGATGTCGTACGGGGTTTATCCTTATATCCAGCCCCTCCCCTAGGGGTTAATGAGAAAATCGAGTTAACTCACCCCTTCTAGTATCACCCGTCGCTACGAGCTCCACTATTTATGCCGTGATAATACCTCTATTAACAATATAATAATATATATATATATATAATATAATATATAATTTATATTATATATATTATATAATATATATTTAATAATATATATTATATATTATATATATTATATATTTATGATCATTCTAATTATAATAATATATAATATATCTATATATATATATCTATTATTACTATCTATGTTATATAATATATATATATATATAATATACTATATATGTTATTACCCTTATATATATATAAGTATATTATACGTGAGGATACTATCTTTTCATAATACTAAAGGTAAATATATAATAGTAAATTTATCTATTATCATATTGTATATCATCTTCTAATAGGTTAATTTGAATAAACTTTTCTTTGAGTTTTTGCTTTATTATTTTTTTTTTGTCCAAAATATAATTAAATATAAAGTATCATACTATATATTATCTATACTACCTTTTTTAATACTATGAGCATAGATAGTATATATATATAAAATATTTATTATTTATATATAATATACATGGGTCCCTCTTATTTTTTACTTTATAAGTTTTATTTTACACTATCTATCTAAAAAATACATATATATATTTATTAGTATATATATATATTTTTACAGGTTATTACTATAATATATAAAAGTAATAATTTGACCTTTCTAAGAATCATAAGAAATATTTTATTTAAGGATAATTATTAAAATATATGATTAGTAGTATCACTATGTGATAACTAAGTGAATAATTTAAGAGCAATTGCTGTCACTAATTATTTTTATAGAGCCTTTTAAATTTAATATAGCACAAAGTAAATATTCACAATCCAAGACTCATTATGACACAATTACTTTTTACGGACAATCAAAAATCATACCAATCAAAGATAATCGAAACTACAAGAACTATTAGAAAAACATCAGAGATCGGCAATCCCATGAGAGAAACCATGAGTCTACTATGTGTATAAATATATTGTGCGTAGAATATTCCTTTTATACACGAGATATATAAGTACAAAAACTATTTATCTTATTTGTATATTTAATATCTATTGTTTTTATATTGAATAACTTCAAAAAATACCAAAATCCCCAGTATGAATTTTATATTATTATATTATTTATATGTAGTATATATATAATTTTATTTATAATAAGTTATAAAATTAAATATTACTTTGATCAAAAAGTGTAAATATAGGATAATAGACTTTGATCCCTATAAATATACCTGATATATAATTTATTATATATAATATATTATAATATATATATATATATATACTACTATTATAGTATATATATAATATATATATATATATATATATAATTATATTAATTATATATATATATATATATAGGTAAATATCATATATATATATATATATATACTATAATATATATCAATATAACTAGATATATCGATGCTGAAGAAATAATAAGTATATTTAAAGGGTATATATAATAAAGTCTTCACAGAGGATAACCATATCACTGCTATTATGTGACGCCTATAAAAGTGACTACTATTAAGATCTGGACCCCACTTGTGACCGAAGGAAAGGACTGGATATTATATAATATATATATATATAGTAATTACTATTTTATATTATATATCTATATATATACGTATATATATTATATAATACTATATAATTATTATATATTATTATTAATTATATATTATATAATATGATATAATTATTTTGTTATTATATATTATATAATAAATAATTAATATATTATTTATATATAATATATATACATTTTAATTATATATATATCACTATTACTATAATAGATTTATATATATATAATAATATATATATATATATATATATATATATATATATAATATCATACTCGTATATACATATAATATATATATATACTACTATATATATCTAATATTAAGTTATATATATATATTTTTAGTTAGCTATATATATATATACGTATATATGTCCGGAGAGAGAGAGTACCGCAGAGCTACAACCAATGGATTATCTTATTTTCAAGCACAACACACACACACACACACACACACAGCACACACACACACACACACACACACACACCCCCTGTTTAAACCAATAAACCCACATCCACCATATATATATTATCATATAATTATTATACTAATATATAATACCTTTAACTTATATATATTATATATATTATAATATATATCTATATATATATATATATATATATATATATATTATAATAATATATATATATACAGTGTTGCGGGCATTTCGACTTACATTTGCGACGCATAGACGTGGTTGCGGCCGCAGAATTTGCGATCGCATTATTTCGGCTTGCGGTTGCGAGTGCGCCGCAATTATTTTGAATGAGTTGCGAATTGGCTTGCGACCGTCAATTTTTTAAAGCAAAAAATTACACCGACCACCCACGCATATTGGCAATCGCAACTGGGGTGTTGTAAACAAATATAAGAAAGAACCTAAAACATTTTAAGTTTCCTATTCCATGGCGTTGCAAATTGTTTCAAAACTCGGTAGAGGGCAAGTTGGGTTTAGACAGGTGTTATTATACAAGTACTGTACCCCGCGTCTAGACGGATACCGCGGTCTTCCAGTCTTCATTTTGTATGTCCGCAGCGTTATTTACGTCTAATTCAACTATTAGCTGGAAATAGGTTGTGTTGTGTATGTTCCTCGATCGTAAAGACTTTCCACTCCTTGATAAAATGGATCGTTTCTTGACCAGTAAAAATGTCAATAATAATATTTCCGCGTCCCATACCTCTCATACCTACTATTTCTTCAAATGAAGGTGATATTTCAGTGATATCGCTACTGTTAGTAGCTCCCTGCTAGGGATGCTAGATGAAAACTGTAGGACAGTCGAATCCATCAAAAAACTCCTTGGCCTCTTTACTACAAGAATTTTTTGAAGTTTGTAAGCTCCAAAACGAAGAAGGTGTCGTATGGTTTTAAGATGTATTAAGATGTCTTACCTCTGGCAGTCTAAATGTTACGAGTGAGGCTTCTAAGAAAAAGTCCTCCTACATGTTCCTGCGACTCTGACATATTTCAAGCAACATAAATGGTAGAGTAAGAAAACTATTTTCTTAGATAGAACTAGTCACATAATATTTATGAGTGTTATATACTACCAATAATAATATATAATATATATTATAATTATATTATATAAATATAATTATATATTATATATATATATATATATAATATTATATAAATATATAGTAATATTAATATTATATATTAATAATATTATATATATTATATATATATAATTATAAATATTATATAAATATATATAATTATTTAAATATATTAATATATCATTATATATATATATATAATATTATAATCATTTTCTTGTCCAAACTACTATATCACCTCTATAGTTAAGTTTAACAAATTAAATGAGATAGAGTTATAAGATACCCTTGGAGTGATATAGTAATAACTCATAAATAAAGAAAAAAGAACTAAATTAGAATATTGGAATTAATTATATATAATTATTTCAGTCATTTTCTAAATAAATATCTTAACAATAAATTAATAAATATTATAATAAAATGAAACTTCATTCTGCTGTATACCACTTTTATATATATATAACATTAAGTATAATTATATATAATATGTATTATATATTAAAACTGAGGATCTCTAGCTATAACTAGTAACTCAGTAAATTCAAGCATTTAAACTATCTATCATGAACCGTGGACTGAGGATTTTATTGTAAAAAACTTCAAATAGATTTTGGCTTTTATTTTTCTAGTCACATTTGGTTGTTATTCCCGAAGATTTCCTATGAGATCGTTATTACCTAAACTGAAGCTTTCACGATATTATATTAATAAAACTTTTTTAAGTAGTTTTCTAGTAATGATTTTAGATTACTTATTAGGTATATTTAATATTTCAATGTTATAGTATTCATTTATTTGATTATTTACTATCCTGTGTACGGTTAAAACTTTTTACATTTATGAGTATTTTATTATATAATAAATATATATGACTCGGTTATTATTCCTTATTTACACGTGTGTTTTGAATAGTTTTAATAATACTTGGTGAATTTATATATTAATAACGGTGGTATGCAATCCTGTCTAGTCTATAACAAAAGAATGAGGATTGAGTTATCTGTTAGAATAGGTCATCTTTTGTGCTGGTTGAATGCAATTAAGGGGGTGAGAGTTAGTTAGTTTTCGCCTATAATATTTGTTATGACACATATCATATAAGGCAATATTGAGTTTTTAATATATTACGTATTACCGTATAGCAGTTTTTTTGATATTTCACGTAGTTTTGCCTTGTGAGGTAAAACATTTTGTTTTAGTATAGGTTTACTATGTTATTAGAATTTTTACTATTTTTATGTGTAGCTGGTGATATAATCTTTAATAACTTTATTATGGATATAGTTTTGGTATAATGGGCTAAAACTACATTTGGAGTAGACTTTCGGTGACTCCGGAGTCCGTCATTTAACTTTTTAAGTATTTATTGTTAAGCTTACTGATAGAGGATTTATTTCTAATGTTTAGCCAGTGACTATTTTAAATTTGTAATAACCTACATTTTTTAAATAAATTTTATTTCTTGAATACTATTAAACTTCTGGCATTACATAATTTGTATAAGCTCTTAAAGAGAGACTCAACTTATAACATTACAGGTACTCTTTATATAGAGCATATTATGTTTGAAAAAGCATCGTGACTCGAAATACAATTAGTTATATATACACACTGATGATTTGAAAGTAGGTTTTCATATAGATGCTTAATCGAGATGGAAGTTTGATTATTTGCTGCTACATAGTAACTCTAGAAGATCTAGGAAATTTAATTTTGTTATTTATTGATTTCCCTACATTATTTTAATATTATTTATGTATGTATCTGTATAATAAAGTTCAAAAAATTGTATCTGTGTAATTTAACCTAGGTAATATTGCAAAGACACGTCTATATAACACATATCTTAGCCAGTTATTGTGGTAGAAATTATGAGGAAATAATGTATATAGGTTTCAATCATACTCACCATGAACATGTTGCTTACAAAAATATTGGAGATAAACGTAAGATCCCATGGAGAAGGCTCACTACGCTGTATTTATGTTATATAATATTCATCGGTGAATAAGGAACATAATATGCGTGGTCTATAATGTTTAATTTTATCTAGCTTTTTCATGTATTAATATAAGTGGTTGTAATAATACCTATGTTGTTTTCTGATTTACATATTGTTCCACGATAAATTATGAGAGGTGAACAGACAGTCTATTTAGGAGGGATAGCGCGGTACGGCGAGATTAGTCGAATAAGTGAAGTACGTCGAATGCTCATTATGTATAGAAGTCTAGAGAGTGTTATATTATTTATAACCCTTTGAATATCAAATAGCTCGAGATATGAATTTTTAAGATGAATAATGAATTGGATATTTTCCACTATGTGAGAGAGGTTTAAATTGACAGCTAATAACACATCTTGGATAACTTTTGGTGTGATGCAATTGCATTGTTTGATATAATCGGTCTGAAAGAGCATATATTTTCTTTATGTCGGAATACTTTGGTATTGCATAAAATAGTTAAGAATACTAGCTTAGGGTATGATAATAAGGAAACTTCCTATTAACCTTTATCCGGTTAAAATTTTCGATAACTAGGTCCTTTTTTGCTATGTAGAAGAATTTTCAGATATATTGCTTTATTGTTGAATCTGTCAGTTATAGAGAGTTTCTTTCATTATTGAAGAGCGGAGTTTGTACTGTCACTCAGATTTGTCGTAACTACGCCCGGATTCTATTGCTCATTGGCTCTTCAATAGGTTGAGTTGAGCTTTCGTGGTGTACTCATCCGGATAGCCTCAGGTCAACCTGATTTACTTCCTTAGATGCTTACTTGATCCTACTTATCTGGGATTCTCGACTATTAGTGGGTATTTCTCATTATTTTGGAAGACTTTCGGGTGTCTGGAGAGTAAGGCTTAACCGAACGAAGATACTCTATATTTGTGCCGATAACGACCTGTAGTGCAAGATTTATATAAGAAGTGCCCTTTTTTAGTAACCCATTTAAAAGTATAGAATACTAGGCCGAAGAGGATATCACAATCTTGATATACTTTTATCTTTGGTGAATATAATTTTTCCATTTTTTGAAGTTAATGGTTTGGATTTTAATCCACACAGGGAATATCCTTCGTCAAAGATTATGGATAAAGACCGAGAAGCTAAGGGGGCAAAAGACCTGCTTAGTAATTGACTTATACGGTCACAGCCTTTGTAATTCAAGTTAACAGCTTCTCTTGAATAAAGGTTTTTTATATTTAAATATTGTCCAATATTATTAGATAAGCAATTTCATGGACTTACTATTGAAAAGATAATCCCAATTTTTCTCTATGGGTAAAAGGTATTTTCTGAATTCAAATTTTTCTAACCATTTTTTACTATCGAAAAGCAAATAATCAATAAATTTTTAGTAAATATAGTTATTACTATGATTTAATTTATGGAATTTTTTGAGTAAAAACTACAATTGTTGTAAATTAGTGTGTTTAATGAAATTTCTCAACATAAGTTTTGCTCTAAATTTTCCTTTTAAAGCGTATAGTTTGTATACCCTGGATTCTATTTTAGAGGATTGTGTTTTGAAAATAAATTTATGTAGAAAGGTTCATTATTTTCTTTAGATACAATCATATATAGAGAAAGTTTTTGGGTAAGCCTACATACTACGTAAGTCTATGTCTATTTATATACAGTCTAAATATTGGAAACTTACAGAACAATCAGTTCATTTAGCCAAATAAATGACGTATTATTCGAATAAGCCTGGTACCTTGATATTTTATATTTTAATTTTAAGATTTATTTAAATTATATGGAGTTAATTATTTTATTTAATTTATTAAATAAAAAAAAAACTCGTCACACACCCTAGAACGGCCCAAGCACTGATATAAAGGCAAGCAGGGGGCTATTACTCCGCTCTCTGCCGGGTCTAGACGGGGACTTGAATACTAGATAGAGGGGGAAGCACAAAAAGCTCCTCTTGGCTAAACAATATATACTTACTTATATGCATAATTTTATGATCATACCATCAGTTCTTACTATATTATTCACCGGAATCAAAAATAAAATATTAAATATAATCTGAAAACTATATATTTCACTCTGATCATATTCTATATATGTACCGATCTATACGTTCTTTCTACATCCTCAACATTTCTCTAGTATCATCATCAGTCAAAATTAATAACACTTTGAACATAAATAGCTGCTAATACAGCGCACGGCCTCAATAAGCATTACCTACATTTTTATATAAGACTATATAAGGTGTGAAGCACAAAAAAATATATATCAATTTTCTTTTTACTTTCTTGAGATAATTTTAAGATAATTAATTAATCAAATGAAATTACATTTTGAAATATCCAGCATTTATATACTAGTATTTAAGACATATCTACTCAAATCATTGAATATTTACGTAGTATTTCTTTTTTAATTTGTTTAATTCAAATTCCTTCAGGAGATTCACACTTAAATCTATTAGCGAAGTATAGTATAAAAATATAGTATAAGTATAATAGTATAAGTATAGTATAAGTATAGTTATAAGTTAATATTATATATAGTATAATTTAATTAATATATATAAATATATATATAAACTCTATATTATATCATTATATATTATATAATTTATATTAATATATACATTATATATATATATATATCTTTGGATAATGATTAAAATTATATACTATATATATATATATATATATACTATATATACTTACTTTATTTAATAATTAATATTTATAATATATATTTTATTGGTAATTAGTATATAGTATATTATATTCAACCCAGTTATTTAATAAGTATAATATCATATATATATATATATAGTATTAACTATATTATATATTTATTATTTGTATTATTATTGTATTATTTATTATATACCGATTAATTAATATGATAATATGCTATTAAGATATCTTTTTGAATGAAATTTATTGGTAAGGGTTGATTACCTAAATATTATAATGTAGCTAGTAATATAATATAACATATTAAAATAACAATATGTTCTTCAGGTTAAGTAACACACCACCTCACGTAGAGGCATATTTGCCATAAATTGACAACGAAGATATGGGGAGTAAACATAACTGTAGGGATGATAGTTTTTCTACATAGGAGAATAGCCGAAAGTAGGCCTATTGATCGAAACCCTGGAATCGATTTTTTGCCTAGTCGACTTGACATAGTGTCTCATACTTTGATCATTAGTGAGTTGTTGCACTTATCTCGTCGCATACTACCGTATAGTAATTTAGAATTATAGAACTAATTATATATACTTTTATTTTTTATCAGTAACTTAGTTTATATCATTTTTTAGGTAATAGTATATATATATATAATTATTAAATATATACTATACATATATATATGAGTACTATATATATATATAAGTGTTTATATTACCTAATATATTGATGTCTCACTCAATACCACTGGGTCTCCAGATAACCCTAGACAACCATACGTATTCATAGTGTTCATTATATATATAGGTTGTTGATTGTATCATATAATTGTTCCATTTATCGATTTATACCTATTATTTAATTTTATATACAGTATTTATTTTAAAATATTTATATTTTTAACCTTATTGTATATAATATATATATTAATAAATATATATTATATAATTAATATATATATATTAGGTTTTTTTTTATAAATCTTTACTTGTCCTTTATATATATATAAATATCTTATATATATTATAAATATTATATATATAATACATCATAGGGTATTGCTAGTAACTAATAGTATAATACATAATGATATATTTAAGTACAATCACTATTGGCGTATGGTTCCTTGAGAGACGTCTTGCATAGATAATAGGATACATCTTATCCTTTATATATATATATATCTATATATTAATAGATATATATATATATATATATTACTCTCACGTTGTAATATGATTATTTATATAGTGATATCTGCCACTAGCATATATATAGAGTTGGAACGTACCCTCTATATAATTATATTTACATTATTATATATGTAGGCGGTATATATATATATATTATATTATATATATATTATTTATTATATCACATAAGTATATATATGTAGGTACGTTAAAATCAACAGACTCCAGCCATTTCCCATTCATGTAATAATTAAATTATTTAATTTATATAGTATAATGTTATATTTATTCAGGTTATACGATGAGTTATATTCATTATACTGTTATCCATTAGCTTAGTTATGTGTGTCAGATATAGTATATACCCTATATATAGGTTATATATATATAATATGAATATATTATATATATTTATTTATATATATATCACATATATATATATAAAGTATTATAATATATAATAGCAATAGCACCTATATATTATTATATAT
>JABUQX010091884.1:17500-25000 GCA_015478945.1 Trachelipus rathkii | reverse complement strand
TCACTTAAATACATTTTACATTCCATTGTATCAATAACGATTTTCTTTTAAAAGAATTAAAAAAAACACCTCCCTTCTACGGGTCAATAACTACTACTAACTTCCAACATTTACCCTGAATTCACTCCGAGTTTTAATGAGTTTTAATCAGAGCGCTGCTAAACGTAAGATAAACAATATCAATAATTTTAATTATATATTTAAATTTTAAATCATTTTATTTTTAAAAAATATATTTTTTCTTTATAAGATTTAATCTATTTTTTTCTTTAAATAATACTTTTCTAAAGTTCTTAATTTCTTTGCTCATTTTTTCGTCTATTGTAATCTTTTCCATATATATATATATATATTATATTATATATATATATATAATATTATTTAATTAATTATATATATATATAATTATATATATATATTTATATTATATATCTATTATATATATATATATTATAATAAGTATGTTATATTATATTATGATATAAAATAACCCCAGTAGGAAAGCATATAACAATTCTTTTCTATCAGAATTGTATCACTGTACTACAATCATCTTTGAAGATATCACCATGATAATCAGCAAATCCTCATCAATAGCGGAAGTCATTCCTCTCTTAAAAAACTGTGATAAGTATAGTTCTTATCAGCAAGAGAGGCAGAGAATCAAGTTGATAAATAGCGACGACATTGAAGAAATGTTAACTAAGGGTTCTCTTTGGAGAGAGATGGAGAGAGAGAGAGAGAGAAAGGCAGAGAGATGAGAGAGAGAGAGAGAGAGAGGAGAGAGAGAGAGAGAGAGATATGAGAGAAAGAGAGATATTATTATTTGTATTTTATTATTATTATTATATTATTTATTTTATTATTATTAAATATTAAATATTATTTATTAATTATTATGTATTATTATTATTATTATTGAATATTTTTTCTTATTATATTACCTATATAATTTTTATTTTTAATATATTTTATTTAAATTTTGAAAGTACTGTTCATAAATTACTTGAAAAATTTATGTTTTGCTCGGCTTTCCCAGCGACGAATTTTTGTGAGAAAGCTCAAATTATCAAACATAGAATTAAAATGCTACTAAAAGTTTAATGATAAATAATAGATTTTATCTTAAAATAATATTAAAGTTCTCTTCCACAATAACTGCCTCTAAAAGATTTTTTATAAAAAATCACAGCATATACTCTACAAAAAAAGAGCAGCTATGAATAAAAAAATAATGATCTGTCGCTCTCTTTAGGAAAAAAGTTTCAGCATCTCAAAATTGTTAAAAATCACGATAGACTTTTCAATATTGATCGATCCAGTTTAGGTCTCATTTTTTAAGGCCCTCTAAGTCAGGTTATGATAAGTTTTGAGTTAGGTATACACAGAGAAAATCTATGAGATTATAAACAATCTTATCATAAAACTGGAACTAAGGATGGCCCTAAAACAGCCGAAGCCCACTATTTTATTATAAAAGAAAGTCTATGGGACTTTTAAACTTTCAGAGGTAAACTTTTTTTCCTAAAGCGACTGCCACATTTTCGGTTTTCAACTAATTCTTCATTATTATTTATTTGTTAGAGTATATCCGTGATTTTCAAAAAAAAAAATTTTCGTTTTTTTTATTAAATACAAATCTATCCTATAGGGTTTTCAAACTTTGAGAGTTTTGTTACCGTTTTAACCGTTAAAGAGACCAGACACTATTTTTTTTTTTATTCTTACATAATACTATTTTTTTAGAGTACTATGCTGTGAATTTTTAATAAAAATCTGTTTAGAGGCAGTTATTGGAAATAATTACCTATAGCGGTTGTGCTAGAAATAATAGAATTAATAAATGCTTAATAATAACACAGAAATAAAGAAAGAAAAACATAAAAATTATTTTAGTTGACCATAAAATTCTTTTTAGATTAGAGAAAAAACCAAAAATAAGCTATAACTCATAATAATGAAAAGGGGGGGTGACCAAAATTGGGGATCGATAACAGGAAGAACTTTGATTTTATAATGATTAAAAAAGATTTTAATATGCTAAAAAAGTGGAGAATTAACTTCATTATGTTAAAATAAGATATCGAAATAATACGTAAAACGTACATCTGCAATTCGATTTTGAAAGTGAAAACGGGATTGAAAAAAAATGCTTGCTGCAGGGCAGTAAAAATATTAGAAAGCACGTAAGTGAAAAAATTAAAAGGTAGACTAATCTATTCTATTTTTATTTAAGATGAATATCGCGTACATATTTTTTTAAAAATATCTATCTATCTATCTATTTATCTATCTAATCTATCTATACTTTTTAATTCTGATCTATCTATCTATCTATCTATCTATCTATCTATCTATCTATTAATCTATCTTATCTATCTATATATATTATATATAATTAATATTATATATATATATATATATTATATATTATATATTATAATATATTAATAAATATTAATATATATATATTTTAATATATAGATATTATATATATATAATATTTGTTATAAAATGAGTGAAATAGATGTGCATCTAGAAAGAAAGTAAACTGAGTTAAATGAGGTAAAAGAATGGCTACAACAACCAGTATCGAACCGGTTTACAAGTCCAGTTATTCAACCAGCCATGTTTCCATCTGGTACGTTTGTTTCATGTTTCATAAAATTATAACACGTCCAATTATCCCATACGAGTGCGCAGTGGAGAGACTCTTTCGACTAGGAAAAGAAATTCTAAAACCAAAGCGTTAGCTCTTCTCCTCCGACAAGGATTTTTTTTTTCAGCTCATTGCACGGGTCTGGGGGAACAGATGTAAACTAAATGTTTTTCACCATGCATTTACGTCTTCATTGTTTGAAAATAAATATTTTTAGTCTCTAAATCTTTAATAAATATATTTGCTGCGGAAGTATTAAATTTCCCTTCTTAGTTTAGTATATTAACGGTACATTATTTAAGCGGTTTTGCGAATTAGCAGTGTTGGTGGACCGCAATTCTGCAAGGGCTACCTGCAGAGTTGGCGTTTGCGTGTGATCGGCAATTTATCTTCTTACGAATATGCTGAATTGCGATTTGCGTTCTCCATTTATTTTTTAGCTGGTTTGCGGCGATCCAGAATCTAGCTGATATTATTATTTATATCCTATTATATATAAGTGAGCTATTTACCTAATGTCATTATACCTGACTAGTAATAGTATATATTAAATTATAAATATATTAGCCTTTTTTTCTATTTATCTATATATCTATTATTATTATTATATATTTTTTTCAATATTAATATATATATATTTGATTTAGATGTATTATTATATTTATTTATCAATCTTTTTATGAAATCAATTAAATACTTCAATTTAATACCCATACCGTTCGTTTCAGTATTTATTTATATATAACCTATATATATATGGAGTATAGATCTATTTATTTAAATACTATCAACTCCGGGAGAGGGAGAGGTTATACAATTATATATGACCGCATTAAGGGGTTAGATTATGGCAAGTTTTAGATATTGTATTGTTAAGCTACAAAGCTGTAGTTTCTGTGTTGTTAGGCTAGTACACCTGTTATTTTTTAGAGGTACATGCCACCGAGTTAAGCTTATCCGCTATACCTTTTGAATCTGAAACCGTGTTGCCACTCATTGCGGCAGGTATGGTATTGTAAATCGCATCCGACTATGCGAACTATTTGTGATGTCGGGTTGTCAGATTATCGCCTTCTAGGCGTAAACCTATAAATGACGGGTGTGCGAACACGGGTTAGATATACATGTCCGAGATAAATTCAGGGATGATCCGTGGTTACTTATCACACCCAGAAGTCCACAATACAGCCACATGGCCCGAGTGGCGTTGGTCCATTTATATGGTTTCAGTTTCGACCATCGAACTCGACCTACCAGAGAGCGCATATGGCATTAGCAAAGAGGTTGGGAGCCACGATCATCGTAAGCCTCTTCAAACTTGCAATGTCTTCTTTTATATGGGTTTCACATAGTTGTAAACCAATGTATTCATGCGCTAACGTGTATCGCTGTGGGTAGGGGGATTGGCCGACCCAAAACCTTAAAAATGCGGACTTAGAAGGTTTGAAATTTGGTGAGTGTAATAGAAGAGAGATGAATGAAATAAAATAGTGATGCTAAATTAATTGGCGGATCATAATGATCCGGAGCGGACCGGAGCCGTAATGGCGGAACCGGAATTGGAAATTGCTGGCTTCCTACCGCAATATATTACGAGCTAAAACAATGGTCATCTACCTAATAGTTTTCAAAGGTTGTGAGAATGCTCTATTTTTATAGGAGTCTCAGAGATCCTCAGATTGAGTTTGCAAAAGACCCTCTTCAGGGGGAAAAAAGAATAAGAAAACTAAGAATAAATAGAACAAAGAAAGCTACCAGAGTGCCGGGCAGAGGTAGAAAGGAGGAAGGATGAAGGAGGAAGGAAGAAGGAGGAGGAAGGAGAAGGAGATGAGGAAGGAAAGAAGGAGGAAGGAGGAAGAGTCTCATAAATTGAACGGAACAGACATACGAGCAAACCATAACAGTGCCTTATATCCTCGTTCCGATGCAGCAGAGGAAAAAGAGGAAAGAAGTAGAAGAAGCTTCTCTTGTGACAGCAAATAAGTAACTGCATATAGCGGTATGCTAGACCCTGGGGCAGTAATGCTTAGTGCAGGGCAGTAGAATTGCTTAGTGCCGGGGGGCGGATTGCTTGGTACGGAGTACCATGGGCTCTGGTCCGTATCCGTCACGGTGCGAGAGTTAGTAAAACATCATTTAAGTTTGCACTGGTGTAATCGTTAGATATTTATCCGTATTCTAATTATGTTTTCAGCTGATGATAGGATATGAAGTAGTCATAGATATTCAATGTTATAATTCGACCAATAGATGTTGTAGTCTGAGCAGACAGACACATAGTGAGACCCCTTATGTAACGCGCGTCTGGAGCCTCATACAACGAGAAGTACGTTTAGACCACCCCTTTAGTGGGATGACTGCACCCATTGCTCAGAGATTATCGACTGCGTAGAGACTATGTTATGAGTAATTATATTTTTTTGTTTATACTGGTTCACTATATATTCATTTAGAATTAGTTAATCTATTTATTCATTTTAATTAATATATATAATTGTAAATTTAATATTTTATTTAAGATTTAAAAATTATTGACATGTAAATTTCAGATTAATAGAATTTTATTGTTACTTATTATACTCCAGAATTTTTAGTACTTTTTTAATAGCGTACAAAAGTAACTCATGACCATTTACTGAGGAGAATTAGACTTTGACATTAAAATGTAGCTCACCGAGATTATATTGGGCTCATATCACTAATTAAAGAATGAATTATATTACCTAACTGATTTAGATCAAGTAATATTTCAAAGATTAACTAACTATATTTTTTCACGAACATTGTAGACTTATGGATAATTTCCTATATTACTATAAATAAAATTCTAATTACAATAACATCTAAATTTATTATATAATTTAAGTCGTGAGGAATTAGACTTATCCCAGGACTGTTTAAATCAAGGGAGATATAAAATGGGATAAATTCACAGCACCTCAGACATTTATAATCTAATTAGGTTTTCATCAATGCAATGCCACCGGAGGTTAATAGAGAGTTTACATGATACATAGTAGAGTATTCACATGACCGATTATATGTATCATTACAAAAATGTCTGTGTATAAGGGTTATTTATGCACATATAGAAGGATTTGGTCCCAGAAAATTGTGAGATCTACTAAGTGATGAGAGGACAGGACCAGCAACTGGTTATGACGTTACGAGAATTACCGACACTGCGACAGTATACAGATATACTAACCATAGAGGAAATCCAATTTAGACAGATACAACAGATAGAGCATGAGGTTAGATGACAGTACATAGCAAAGTAAGGATATAAGATAGCAGGAGATGAGAGAGAATGATGAGATGAGGAGAGAAGAGAGATACCTATAATCCCGAATACGATATATGTGTTATATAAAAATAAATAAGAGTGACTTACCCACGATTATCCAAAATTGTCATTTATTAAATAATTAAAATGAGTTTAGGATACACACCAGCTTATGGTAACCTTTCAACGTATTGATTATGTGGAGTTATAGTATTTATTCCTTACCAGCACTTTACCTGCGCTAGTTCTTTTCACACTCGGTCAGTCTTTTTTGAGAGCTTTTAAGTCTCTGTCTTACCTTTGTACCTTTTTAATAATTGCTAGCGATCCATCCTGTTATTTTTCTCCAATATTTCACATACTTGACATATCACGAATTCAAATGGGTTTTAAACATGCTTTTAATCTTTGTTTGGTACCTTTACTACTTAGTTTTGTGCATATTTGTTTCCGTATTAACAATTTGAATTTTAATGTCCAGTGTGCTAAGCGCCCAGCTTAAAATGGGGCACCTATCCTTTTTGTTTAAGTTTTGTTTACTTTCAATTTTTAGTTTCCAAAATGTTTCTCTGATCTTTTCATTTCTATTTTCAAATTATTGCTTTCAATATGGAAATCTAATGTCTAATTTTTCAAATATCAATCTAGTATCTAGTTTTCAATTTTTAAATTTCAAAATCTGTATAGTACCACAGGTATTACAGTCATATTTTAGGTGTACCGCACTGTTGCATTTTATCGGTACCCAAGTTCCAAAATTATTGTTCTTCTGTATCCCAGAAAAAATATGGAGCCGCAAAAAAATCCAGGAACAACTCCAGACACAAGGCCAGCCCAGGAAAAAAAAACTGAAATGAGACAAAAAGAAACAAATCCTATCAGGACAACAATAATATATAGAAAAATTAAATAGTTAATAGTTAATAGTTAAATAATAATAATATAATGCTTAAATAAAATCTTTGAAAACGCTAAATGAAGTAAAATTATCCTTAAAACTCAAAAACTCTTAAAACAGTCAAATAATAATAAAACTTTAAACATGAATCAATTAAATAATAATAAATTAATTGAATTAAATGAAATTATAAAGTATTATAAATCAAATCAAATCAAATCGTGAAATAATCAAATAATTATTTAAAAAATAAAAGATATAAAAAAAACAACAAAAATAATGACTACCTGGCCAATGTTAGTAGCCAGTTTTTTCTTTTACCCTTCTCAACTGCTACTGTCTAGATTTTCCCTGGACCGCAGTCAACCTTCACCCTTTTCTCAATACCGATACTCTGACCCTATAAAAACAATAATCTACTACTAATAAAAGTGGTAACAAAATAGTAAATACAAAATAGAAATAAAAATAATAATAAATAATTCAATTAACCATAAAGTAATAATACAACAAATAGTAATTATTCTTACCATAGAAGGATCCCAAATCCACAAGAAAGATCACCATACACTTGTCACCATACCATAAAATCGCATTCCACCGGAAACGTGTCCCAATACCATCAAATCGCCTTCCACCATACAATACTCAATGTTT
>JABUQX010091884.1:0-12500 GCA_015478945.1 Trachelipus rathkii | reverse complement strand
AAAAGCAGCATAGATGTCTCTATCCCACTCCCAGCTCTTCTCAATCACCATCTTCAAGCTAAAAATCAAATCGGTGGTTCCTCTTCCCGGTCTAAAACCATATTGGGCCTCATTCAATTTATTCTCCAAGTCTCCTCTCCAAAATTCTTTCATATATCTTCAAAGCATGGGGCAGAAGAGATATCCCCCTATAGTTGGAACACTCACCTCTGTCTCCCTTCTTAAATATTGGACATATTATTGCCTTCCCCCATTCTCTCCAAAATCCGTTGAACAGTCTCCACATCCACTGCACCACCTCATTCCCCCCCTTAAATATTTCAACAGGTAATCCGTCGATACCTGTACTCTTACCATTCTTCATACTGTTTATTGCGGTCTCCACTTCCTCCATTGATATTATCTGTTCATTATTTGGATTTTCCGCACCCGCTTGTTGTTCAACAGCGATATCAACCTGGTGTTGATCCTCTGCTCTTCCCCGCCGTTCGATCCCTATATTTGGATTGTATAATTCGAAAAAATACTCGCTCTATCATTAACCTCCTCTGGTTCTATTTTCAATCTGCCCTCCTTATCTTTAACTAAGTGTCCTGCTGACGAGTCCTGTTTCCTATATCTTTTTGCCATATTATATACTAGTTTTTTAGTTCCGGTCATATCTTGTCTCAATTGTTCACCTATTCGCACCCAAGACTCATTCTGAGCCTCCCTTTTCAATACTTCGGCTCTATTTCTAAGGGTTACATATTCCACTCTGGATTCTGGGCTTCTCTCCTTCATCCAACTTCTAAACGCTTTATTTTTTTCCTTTATGGCTCGTCCCACCTCCTCCGTCCACCAGACAGTGCACTTCTTCCCTGCGCCCATCTTTTTGATGTCCAATACTTCTCTCGCGCAGTTATCCATCTTATTCCTAAAATTTTCCCACTCCTCCTCCACACCCTCGAAATCCATGTCCTCTCTCGGTTTACAAGTTCTTATTTTGTTAATCACTCCCTCCTCTTTTAATTTCTCCACAGCAAACCTCTCTCTCACAAGGGCCTTTGTACACATCGGTCTCCTCATACACAACTTTCCTATCACCAACCTGTGATCCGAGTCCAAGGATACAGAGGGGACACTCTTTACATCCGTCATAACTTTCCTGTTGTTCACGAGAATTAAGTCAATCATCGACTTCTCTGTATATTCCTCTAACACACTGTTCCATCGGTACCACGTCCATTTGTGTGAATTCCTGTGCGCATAAAAAGTGTTCATGATTGACAGACCATTTTCCATCGCGAAATTCAAGAGTCGTTCTCCCTCAGCATTCCTCTCTCCAATTCCGAAAGCTCCAATCACTGTCTCTAACTCATATCTCTCCACTCCTACATGAGCATTAAAGTCACCCATAAGAATTTTTTCCTCCGCATTTATTCCATCATAGGTATTCTGTAGTTGTTCGTAAAAAGCTATTTTTTCTTCTTGTGGTCTACCCTGGTGCGGGGCGTAGACTTGTATTACTCCCACACTCCTACCTTCCAACCTCAGCACCACCGCCACGACCCTCTCACTTCTGTATATCACATCCTCCACTCTACCAGCCAAGCCCGGTGTCAGAATTACCGCCACTCCATATTTTCTTCCCTCATCTCTACCCTTATAATACATCTGATAGTTTTTATGCAGATTACGGATGCCCTCTCCAGTTATATGCGTTTCACAAATTCCCAACACGTCCAATCTGCGCTCCTCCATTAGCTCCACTACCTCCTCTTCCTTACCCTCCATCTTACTTATATTAATAGTTCCCATGCGTAAGTTCAAATTGCGTTGTCGAAATCGTTGTCCATTTTCACGCCTAGTCAAAAACCGAAAAAATCCGTCAGGGTTCCGAGGCCTCACTTGCGCATCTTGAGCTATTTTTATCCACTGCCGGCTAGCTGGGCCTGTCGCAGTTTCCCAGGACCACCATTTGGTATCTTCCAGAAAGCTATAGCCCCCCAATTGGGTTACAGGGATCCCTCAACGGTCCCCAGGCAGCATTTCTGGTCGATCTAAGCTGCTGCACCTCTCCAAGGTTAGATGGCCCCTTGCCGTGGTAGAGTGTATATATATATATATATATAGATATATATATATATATATATATATAAATATATATATATATATATATATATATATATATATAATATATATATATATATATATATATATATATATATATATATATATATATATATATATATATATATATATATATATATATATATATATATATTATATATATATTTTAAATAGATTATTTAGATTAGAGAAAAAAAAAAGGAATCATGATACACAGAAATCCAAAAAGACTTTATTTGAACATATTGCCATAAATGAACTTCTGGTTCTGTAATTAAAACGACAAAAAACAATAATGTAAAAAATGATATATACAAAAAATGACTAAAATATAAAACAAATATATAATAGAAATTTGAAACAAACTATATAATAGATCGTCAGTAATTTTACAATAGATTTTCCAAGTGATGAAATCGAAATACATTTATCAGTAAGTTCTGATAGGAAAAATTTTTACATAGTTCTGATTTATTGGGCTTTTAATGACTCTATCAAATAGTAAAATCATCTTTGTTTGTAAGCTTCATTTTATAAACACTTCTTCATGTTATTCTCCACACATTGCAAGTGCCGAGAGAATTTTCTTAAAGTTATGTCTCAGTTTCACGCATGCGCGTTTTTGCTTACTAAATCTTGCAACTTTCTATTGCAGGAAATTCTAATGTTAAATAAACATTAACATTCCCCGTTTTTGGAAACTTTATTAATTTTATTTAACCCTTTCAATTAAACAAAAAAATTATAATAAAAAGAAATATGAAATTTCTTTTTCCTTTTACTTAAACTAAAATATCAAATCAAATTTCAATCTCTTTCGTGAATGCATATTTAAAACATATTTAAATCCTATATACAACTTTTTCTGGGTTATAAGAATATAAAATGTTATTTTATTCTTTCTGACTTTTCGAAAACAAAAATGTTTCGTGATATCATTCATTTTTCTTTTATTAAACTCAATTACATTGAAAAAGTCTTTCTTTTTTTGAAATGTACCTTTTCTTCCTTGTTTCTTATTGAACTTTGGTTCACAAAGTTTATTATTCTTTCTTTGCTTGTTAATACGTTTTATCTTTTTTTGTTTAAAAAACAACTTAGGTTTTATCTTGCTTTGTTTTGTCTTACAACTTAGGTTTTGTCTTAAATCTATATGGTTTTTTAAACCTTTATCTTTTATATCTTTAAACTCATTTTCAGTTTTAGGAACTTTGAACTTTGGAAGAGACTTCATTACTTTATTTTTAACTTTAGAAGCTTTTGTTTCTTGACAAGGCCTTTGAGAATTACTTTTAAAATTCTCTCTAGTTGTGCTAAGATTGCTCGTCATTGACAAAGTTTCATTTTTAGAAAGCTTCATTTCTATGGTTTTTTGACAAGGCGTTTGCAAATTACTTTTAAAATTCGCTTTAGATATGCTCAGGGTGCCCGTCCTTGACTTAGTTTTAGAAGCATTTAAAACATCTCCCATAGTAAATTTTTCAACAAGTGAATGCAGATTACTTTTAAAATCCGCTTTTTTGTACTTATTCTTATTCTTCTCATTAGAATTCGTACTGCTAAGTTTACTTATTGCAAATTTATTTGAAAGTATGCCTGTTGCCTCTACATCTTTTATTTTAACGACAGAAGTGGTTACATTTTCCACTTTTATGTCTATTTGTTTGCTACATACTGTTGAAGGAATTTCTTCTTTTACAGCTGCTTTAACTGTGAATAGCTTTCTCTCAATTATTCTAGTCTCTAGTTTTGCATCTTTCTTTACAGTTTTTGCAGTCTCTTCCTTTACAAATACCGTTGCTGTTGATTGCATGTCAACATTATTTTTATTATTGTTCAATAATTCTCTACATTCTTTTTCATAAATGAATTGTTGTTTTTTATCAACTAACCTTTTAGCTTCTCTTATTTCTATTAAAAGGCTGTCTAATATCCTTTGTACTTCCAACTCTACATATTCATTATTTATATCTATTGTCTTCAAATTACAATAAACTGAGAAGTAATAATAATAATTTTTAATTTTCTTAAATCTTTTTTCGATTTTACCTATATTATTATTATTATTTATATTATTAAAGACATCAGATTTAATATCTCTTATAACTATTCTTATTTTTTCGATATATGAAGAGCTTAAAATTTCATTAATTATTTTATCCATTTTTAGAATCTATTTATTAAAACTCGCAACAAATATTGCAAAGTTAATCGACTTGTAACATGTATTATTTTCCTAAATTATATATTCGACCATCATAATAGTTTAATTTTAAGTTTTTTAGATAAAATATATATATATGTTTATATATATATATATACATCTATAGAAAAAAATTTTAATCATATTTAAAAACTTAAATAAAAAAAAATGTTAAAATATTTATTTTTTTTTATTAGATTTAATCAAATTTATTTAAGTTATTCTTTTAAATAGTTTAAATATAGTTTTCTTTCAAATAAAAAAGAAAACGATTTTAGAGGTATACTCTTTTTAATTTTAAAATTTTAAAATTTAAACTTTCTAGAATTTACTTTTATTATTATTTTTTTTTTTATTATTTTTATTTATTTATTTAAAACAATATTACTGTATCTTTCTCTTTATTATTATCATCTTTATACTAAACTTATTTAAAACAATATTACGCTATCTTTCTCTTTATTATTTTTATACTAAACATTGCAATATAGCGACATGTGGCACTCTTTATATTTGCTTGTTCTCTGCTGCAAGCAAATAAAAAAAAATATTAAAGCAACTTAGTTACTATTAATCTTTGTCATTTTGATTTTGTAGCTCATTTAATAATTTTAACAACTTTTAAAAATATGTACTTTTACAAATTTTAAAAGATATTTTAATGTATTTATAAATGCCAACTCTCTAAATATGATTTGGATTCGTCGTCTTGTAAACTCTTGTGCTTGTGAGCAAGCAAAAATGTGGCAACCTTTGTTGGGTTGTCTCTCATTTAAATTCTATTTTGCACCCTAAAAATATTATTTATAAAACTTACCTATTATTTTTTTATTCACAACTCATCTCATATAACGATACATTATTCTCATATTTATTTACCTTTAAATTTTTTATCATTCTCTAAATAAGTTTCTAAATTTTTTGTGACGTCATTTGCGTCATTTGACGCGTATTGGCCATTTGCATCTTCAATGGCACTATTCTAACTCATTTTACCTTAATTTTTATTTAATTTTATTTATTGCTTATTCGCATATATGTATTCACTTTATTTCAATAAACATTTATATTTATAATTAAACACTTTAATTTTTTATTTTACTTAGAAAGAGATATATGTGGCAATTATTATTATATTGCAAATATACTTTTCACCTTTAATTTTAAAAAAGCGACACTTGGCAATTTAGCAGCGTTCGATGGCACCCAAAGATTTTTCTTTATTTATTATTTTTATTTAACTTTTAAAAGAACTTTAAATAACTTTAATTTTCACTTTTAACTTTACTACTTAAACACATATTTTAAAATGCACTGCAAATCCTTCTTCTTTTTTTTCTTGTGTTTCTTCAATGCTTCAAGCAACGAAATAAAGGAGAGGGAGGAGACTATGCCAATGTAACAGCGCCAATATCCTTTTGCACATCTCGTTTTCTTCTTACGCCTCCAATTCGGCAGACATTTTGGTTTTGCAGACGACTTTGAAATTCTTTCTCATGGCTTTTACGATGTCTTTCTTTCTTCTCTTTATGACTTGCAATGTGATTCTAATATAATTTCTTCTCAAATTGCTAACTTAAAACAATATGTTGAATTCTGATTTGCGTGATTTCTTCTCAAATGGAATAAATCAGAACAATGTTTTGTCTGATTTGCATGATTTCTTCTCAATTTCTTAAATCAGAACAATGTTGAAATAGCTTCTTAAGATAGAGCCAAAAAGAAGGAATCATGATACGCAGAAATCCAAAAAGACTTTATTTGAACATATTGCCATAAATGAACTTCTGGTTCTGTAATTAAAACGACAAAAAACAATAATGTAAAAAATGATATATACAAAAAAATGACTAAAATATAAAACAAATATATAATAAATTAAAACAAACTATATAATAGATCGTCAGTAATTTTACAATAGATTTTTCCAGTCATAAATCGAAATACATTTATTAGCAAATCATATAGCATAAAATAGTTTTTTTTACCTGATTTATTGGGCTTTTAATGACTCTATCAAATAGTAAAATCATCTTTGTTTGTAAGCTTCATTTTATAAACACTTCTTCATGTTATTCTCCACACATTGCAAGTGCCGAGAGAATTTTCTTAAAGTTATGTCTCAGTTTCACGCATGCGCGTTTTTGCTTACTAAATCTTGCAACTTTCTATTGCAGGAAATTCTAATGTTAAATAAACATTAACAATATATATATATATATATTATATGATATATATCTTTCTTTTATACTATATATATATATATATATATATATATATATATATATATGGATATATATGACTTATATATATATCTTTCTTTATATAATATATAACTATATAACTCTTTATATATATATATATATATAAATATATACTCTATACATAACCAACTTTATATATATGTATATATATTAACTATTAACATATATAATATACTCATATATATATATATAAAAAACAAATATATATATATATATATATATATATATATACTATATACTATATATATATATATATATATATATATATATACAGAGGTGGGCATGAAGCGCAGATGAAACGCAAAGGAGCAAAATGCGCTTTTGCGTTTTGTATTCGGCAACTTTTTAAGGCGCCAGAGCGCCAGATTGCGCTGTAATATGTATGTATGTATGTATATACTTGTAACCATCTGTCTAGAAATAATATGTAATAATATATATAAATAATAACAATATAACAATAATATATAACAATAATATATGCTAACAATATATATATATATAATAATATATAATAATATATATAACTTAATATATATATATATAATATGTATATATATATAATATAATAATAATTATAAATAATAATAATAATAATAATAATTATTATTATTATTATTATTATTATTATTATTATTATTATTATTATTATTATTATTATTATTATTATTATTATTATTATTATTATTATTATTATTATTATATATATGTGTGTGTGTGTGTGTGTGTGTGTGTGTGTATGTGTGTGTGTGTGTGTGTGTGTGTGTGTGTGTGTGTGATTATTATTATTATTATTATTAATATTATTATTATTATATAGTAAATTGAATAAATTCATTAGTTACTTAATTAGCTTTTAAACCTTTTATTGCTTTTGTGTTTTAAACTTGGATAAAACAGATATCGAATAAGTACCCAAAGGGAAAAAGAATTGGAAACCGTGAAAGTCGTTGAAGTGCAACTCTTGAAATTATTGAGTGTGATGCTGCCGGCACGTCCTAGGAAAAAAAGCAGCCAAGATTACTTGGAGCACCTATAGCCCCATCTTATCGAGTACTTTAGGTCTGTCAAAAGCTTAAAAACTTCTGGAAAGAGCATATTGAGGGCAATAGAGTGATGTACAAGTGAAAGATTGAATGCTCCCAATGTTTTTAAACTTCAGCTTGACGCATTAAATCAACACATAGCTTGTAATCGCACTACTTGATTGTAGTTACACCGATACTTTTATTTGAATTTTATTTCTTTTAATTTTAAAATTCAACCATTAAATATTTAACTATATTTGATTTAAATGATAAGGATTTTAGTTTTGTAACTCTTTTTAGAAACATCCTTCTTTGCACAAGGAGTGTACTGCAATTGAAGGAGTGTCAAAGCGGGGCCGGAGTTGCTCAACAGACAGTGAGACATCCAGCAAAAGCGTCAGACCACCATTCTCCAGTCTATGTCGAAAATTTTAAACAGAAAAGAGCTCTTGAGTTGCTTTAGTAAGTGTTTATTTTTAAGTACAGGGTTAACTATAAAATTGGTGTCACAACTAACACTTTTAAAACTAACAGATACAGTCCATACAAAAAATTTCAAATTTGAAATACCCAGTTTCATTTGTCATTAATATCAGTTCTCATCCAAATATTTTTGCTTCTAAATTTCTGCTACATGACATTGGGCCTATTCACATTATGGAGTCTGAGTTCTGTCGAATTCCTGTTCTACCTGAACTCTGATTTCCACCTCCTCTCAGAAGAAAGTGATGAGGGATCTTGATATCATGCATAATAGAGAAGGCTGATTTAACCAACATTATCGGTAAGGTCAGTTATGTGGCTACAACCGCAGACAGCTGGACTGGGAACAAGAAACAGGAGTTTTCTGGGGATGATGACGGTTCACTGGATTAATGTGAATACTTTGAAGAGAGAGAGAGAAACTTGTACTTGCCTTGCCTGTAGAGAGTTATCTGTGTTTCAGACCAGCACAATGGTCTAGCCAACAATATTTACGGAGTTTTCACCAACAATTTAGCATTGAGCTTATATGGGTCAGTAAAGAAATGTATAAGGAAGCATAACATATAACGTAATGCTGAAAAAAATTATAACTCAAAATCAAGATCCAATATTTTTTCTCGGGCGTAGCCAAAATTTCCGCCCTCCATAAAAATGGACATAAGAATTCGGAATTTTCAGCCGATTTAACTATATAAACACCAAAATGTAGCTTTGTTTGCACCGTTGATTTCCGGTGTTTTCTGTGTCTGTAGTCGTTCTTTCAGAAGTTTCAATTTTTCAAAACGTATGTTTTTGACATTTTTCGTATCAACTTCTAGAATTTTTCCAAGAAATGACTTCCAACTTGAAATATGCTAGATAGGTCCATTACCTACAAAAGTAGAGAAGTATTCTTTCATTTTTGAGTTTTGTGCTCAGCGTTGTCCAATTTCAAACCCGCTTTTTTATTTTGAAATGAAATATTGGGATTTTTATTATTATTGTCCGATCAACATCAAATTTTCCAGGGATTGTATAGTCGGGCGAGATGCATCTTTTGTAGAGCAATATTTTTGTATACTCAAAAAGAAAAATTTTTTAAAATTTCAAATTTTTTTTTTTTTTTTTTGAAAATTTCCAGAACAAATCAAAACTAATGCAGTAGCACAAGCCCATCTAAGCAAAAAAAATTGAAAATGCATCTCCCCCATTCATAAGCCTGAAGGCCTCATCCACTAAGCCCGAACAGAAAAAAAATTATCGCAATTTTCATTTAAATCTTTTGGAAATGGCACTTTCAAGCACTTCTCTCACTTTTTGAGCTGTCATATTTTAAGTTTGAAAATCATTAAAGCAAATGACCACGAAAGTGTGTGTCAAGCGCTGGACGACAAGAGAGGAGCTGGCTTTAGAAAAGAACTTTGGTGTTTATGGTCAAATCGGCTGGTATGTCCATGAGCATTTGGGCACGCCCGTAAAATATTGTGGATCTTCGCACTTTCAATTATGGAAACGACTAAATTAAAAAAATTATCTACGGGTTGTCTGCGTATAGCAGATAGCGTTGCAAATTTCTGTGTGCAATCTTTCAGTTTGGATGCTGCTCCTTGCCTTTAAGAAGCAATTGACGAAGATGAAGAAGAACAGGTACTGATTGCAGAGATAGTGGTTATGCCTGAAGAGATGGAGAAAATTAGTGGCCTAGAGGTTCTGCCAGACAAAACCTCTCCAGCTTGAAAAACCTGCTTGAAGAACATGATGCCTTTAGCCTACCTAAACATCATGGTGCATTTCCCACACATTGAACATCTTGTGGCTGCTGGGGATGTTTTTAAACAATTCGCTTGCTGGTCTCTGTTGCTCCTCTCTGCAACCCAATCTTCCTCTTTTTTCCATTACCTAAAACAGGAAAACTACAACGCTGCTGCAAAGAATCCAAGGAGTAGTTTGGGAACAAAGCTTAAAACACCAAGTGTTACTCGCTGGAACTCCCAATACGATTCTATGAAATCCTTACTTTAAGAACCTTGATGAATCATGAACACGATCATTGCACATTTGTATGGAGCAAAGAAGCTGATCTTAAATTATTTAATATAAAAGTGATAAGGGAAGTAGTACCCAGAGTACATCAAATGACGCCTATTACTTGGTAGGCTTGATGTGTTTGCAGGTTGAGAAGAATGCGTACACTTGTGCTAATCTGCTCCTCAAAGACAAGATCACGGGAATGCAACGAGAGGTGGAAAAATTTAACTATGCCAAAAAACTTAGTCAACTACTTGCTGAAGCAACCAAAAAGCCAAACAAAGGGAAAGAAAAGGGCTTTGAACCGAGGTTCAGTAGTATCTTTGATGATTTTGATTTGTTCATGGCAGCGGCGCACTCATTTCAAACTCAGGTGGTGGCGAGTTAAATGGGGGAAGTACCAAGTGTCGGGATATTGGGGTAATAAGGGTGTATAATATTGCATCCGAATCTTACTCCTCACATCAAGGAGCACTGAAGTTGATGGGACTGAGTGCAGTGACCATTTATGATGAGTTATTTTTATAATTTGGAACAAACTTTTGATATCTTGTATTATATATATATATATATATATATATATATATATATATATACTAACTAACATTGCATATATATATATATAACCACTTTTTAAAATATAAAATTCTGAAGTCTTCTCTCTTATATACTTATATACTCATTAAATATATATACCCTTCATATATATATATACACTTATATATATATATATGTATATATATATATACCATATATATATATATATATATATATGTATATATATATAATATATATATATGTTATATATATATGAAGCTCATATATATATATATGTATAGTATATATATATATCCCTTTATCATATATACTTTATATATATATCTATATATATATATATATATATATATATATGTATATCATATATATATACTCCATATATATATATATATACATATTATATATATATATACTATATATCCATATATAATATATATATATATATCACTCACCTTATATATATATATATATCTTTCTTTATATATATATATCACATATATATACATATATATATATATTTGTTCCAGGTGGCAGGGTTCATCCATATCAAATTAACAGGGTTAATTAACGGGATTAACAGCAAAGCTTTTAGCACGTTAATAACCACGCTTCTGTTTATATATATACATACTATATATATATATATATATATATATATATATATGTATAATATATATATAATAATATATATATATATATATATATATATATATATATCTTTATCTATATCATTAACATTCTAGTTTATATGTTTATGTAACATAATAACTTATATATATATAATAACATATAATAATAACTTAATAATAATAATAATATAATAATATATAATAACATATACTTACATACATATATATATACCTTTTTATATATACATATGTATATATAATAACTTATATAATAATATGTATGTTGGCAAGGAGATGTAATAACTAATATATATATATATATATATAATATATATATATATATATATAATATATATATATATATATAATAATAATAATAATAATAATAATAATATATATAGCAGCAGCTGTACCAACAACACCTGCTGCTGCTCTATATTATATACATATACTTATGTTGCTAGTATATAATATAATATAGCAATATAATAATATTATAATATAATAATATATATATATATATATATATATATAATAATAATATAATATAACTTATATATATATATAATATAACTTAACTCTTATAACTTAATAATATATATGCTATATATATATAACAATAATATATATATATAGAGTCTTAACTAATATATATATATATATTTATATATATATACAATTTATAATATCAGGACTGCGCCAGGTCGGGTCGAGTCAGTCGGAGTAGTGAGTCGAGTCGTGAGTCGTGCAATTTTCAAGGATTCAGGTCGGGTCAGATCAGAGGTCAGGGGTGGAGAAAGTTTATGTTGCGTGTCAGTCGAATTAAGTCAAATTCCACACCAATGTAGAACAAGGTCGGGTCGGGTCGGAGTCGAGATTTATGGAATTATTATTATTATTATGTGTGTGTGTGTGTGTGTGTGTGTGTGTGTGTGTGTACATTATTATTATTATTATTATTATTGATAATCAATTAAAAATGTCGTTATAATTTTAGGAAAGGGAAGTTTCGTTTTGTTTCTTGCAAATTTTGTAATGTATATCTAATATATATATATAATAATATATATATATATATATATATATATATATAACTTATATATATATATATATATACTCTATATATATATATATATATATATAACTTATATATAATATATATATATATACTATATATATCTCTCTATATATATAACATATATATATATATGTA
>JABUQX010091883.1:0-12500 GCA_015478945.1 Trachelipus rathkii | reverse complement strand
TTGTTTTTTTAAATATTTATTTGGTATTTCATATTTATAAAAGTGTCCCCACGATTAAACTTTGTATTTTTAAATATAAAATTTAACTGTGGAGCGTCTGGTTAGCGATCAGCTGATCCGTAAATGTGAAATACACAAATAAACAAACATTTTTGATATTTTTGAATTTTAAGATTATTTTGACATTAATGCAAAGTCTGAGATCTAAATGTAATGCTCTATTGAATATTTTTGCTCTTAAATATTTTGTTTATATATATTTAGGCGCATATATATTTATATATATATATATATATATATATATATATATATATATATATATATATATATATATATATATATATATATATATATATATATATATATATATATATATATATATATATATATATATATATATATATATATAAATTGTAAGTTTAATGCATGCCATAGAGCGTTACCAATGTTTATATCTTCGTGTATAAATTCTTATATTAAAATATACTAATATATACTCTTAGATATATAACATTTTAGTTTAGTATTTTTGTCTTGTCTTAAATATATTACTGCAGTCGTCATATACATTGATATGTATACAAATCCATATTTATATGTATTTGTATATTGTTTGATATATATGGTCGTTTATTAAATTGTCTAAGGAAGCAGTAAACATATTTTCTTATTTTTTATTAAAATTATTTAAATATTTATTGGACTGTTCCTTGATTCCGCCCATTGATCCATTTATTGATTTCATTTAATATTCAAGTAATTATTTTTGAAAGATTTATTGCTTAATATTGAGGTCATTTAGAGATATATGCATAGAGAACTGATTAGAGTCTTTGGTCTATTATCTAACAACAAATACTGGTCTAAGGTAATGGTTTCGGGTACAAAACGGACCCGTCGTCAAACATAGTAATCCAGAGATCTTCGTTGCAGAACTTGGTAGGTCATTTCTATATAATATTGAGGTGATACTACAGGCTGTGGACCTATCAATTGGAGATTAACGTTTTACTAGGTTCAGGACGTAAACATCCAGAGTATTGTCTCCAGCATATTGTCTATGGGGGCCTGGCCAATGGAAAGTAAGTAAGTTCGCTGAGATTGTAGACAAGCTTGTTGTTTGATACCCTGACAAAATATATATATATATATATATATATATATATATATATATATATATTAGATATATATATATATATATATATATATATATATATATATATATATATATATATATATATATATATATATATATATATTGGTAAGAGTTTATAATAAATGAAAGATTAAATCTATATAGTTTTTGTCAGGATTTGTATAAAGAGAAATCAATAACAATGGTGCATTTAATTTATTTAAAAATCAACACAATTAATTTATGGAGCAGCGAAGTTTTCCTGGAGCCGGAGCAGGAGCCGAAGTCGGTGACGGACCGAAGCTAAGAAAATATAAAAGGAAAGAAAGGTATTTACTTTGAAATATTTTTAAATATTTCAAATTGTACTGAAACCCGAACCGGAGCCGATGGAGCCGAAGCCGATGGAGCCGGAGCTGATGGAGCCGGAGCTGACGATGGAGCCGAGCGTAGCCGACCAAAGAAATTTATTGGGTCTGCAGCCTGGAAATAACACAGCCTAAGGCAACTCATATTTTGTGCCCTTTTTTTAATTTAAAATTTATCAAGCAAAATTTTCGTGAATAAGTAAAAATTCTACTTTTGTAGTTTTTGACTCCACAACGGACGTAAATTTCTATTGCTTTGAATCGTCGGTACGAAAATGGATCCTCAAAACTAGAGGTGTAGCGGATATCCGCAACCGCATCCGCATGTGCGGATATCCGCATCATTTTCTCTATCCGCAACCTCATCCGCATTAATTTTTCTGCGGATAGCGGATAGTATTCATCCATGAATTATGAGAAACGTGTGTCCACTGACTTATATATATATATATATATATATATATATATATATATATATATATGAGCATATATATATATATATATATAGTAAGATATATATATATATATATATATTATATAGAGGTATATATATATATATATATATATATATATATATATATATATATATATATATATATATATATATATATATATATATATATATATATATATATATTAAAAGTAAGGGACTTTCAAAGGTGACAGAAAAACACTCATGCTGGAGATATATAATATATTTCAAACTCTGCAAAACGATGACGTTTGCCATAGCTATTTTTCTAAATCCTAGATACAAAAACCAAATTTCTTTTGAACCACGTGTTTCAGGAAAATTATTTAGTATGCCTATGTGATGAAATGCTTCTAAAGGCAAGGCAGAAATATCATCAGCCAATTAAAAGCAAAAGATCACAGAAACAGACACGCAATTAACATCTGTTAGCGATATCATTGCTGAATCCATGAACGTTCTTTGGCTTCTAGCAGCGATGAAGAGTCTTGTTCAGAGGTGTCAAAAGACATTCTATCATTGATCGAAGAATATCAAAAGAGAAAAAGCTTGGAATCAGATAAAGATCCTATGGTTTGGCGTGATAATTGTAAAAGCTTTCCACATCTTGCAGAAGTCGCCAGGTAATTCTTAGCATGCCCTTCAACAAATGTAGCTAGTGAGCGTCTTTCAGTGGTGCAGATCTCATTTACGACGAAAAGAGAAGCAAACTCTCCCCTGAAAGGGCTCAGAAGCTTTTGTTTTTGAAGCATAATTTGAAATTATTAATTTCGAGTATTAATATATATAACCTTTTTCCAAATGTGAAGAAGGCTAGGGAAAGAAGTTATGGGGCGCAAAAGAGTTAGTCCAAGCGTCCTGTTCTGGTAACGTAGGTATAAAATAATAATATATATATATATATATATATATATATATATATATATATATATATATATATATATATATATATATATATATATATATATATATATATATGAAAACTCTATGTGGTTAAAGCTCTAAAAATTCTAAAAATTTAACTATCCTCTATCCGCATCCGCAATCCGCGGATAGTGATTTTAACTATCCGTATCCGCATTCGCGATAGTGAAAAATCACCATCCGCTACACCTCTACCAAAACGTATTGTTACATGTCAGTGTGAACACTGCATCCGATTTATTGGTTTTTTAACAGCTGCTGGTTACAGAAGAAAGGCATGATCGGTTACCAACTTGTCACATTGGAGTGTGTGTGTGTGTCCGAGTGTGTGTGCGTATATGTGTGCGTGTGTGTGTGGGTGAGTATGTCCATCTCTGAACTTATACTTGTGTTCCTTAGTGTGATTGCGTGTGTGTGTCTCTTGGGGATGTCCTTATTCATTCTTTGTGTTCGATTTTTTTACCAAATATACAAAGTTAAAAATATTGTGGCAGGGATTGAAAGTCAGATTCACCATATCCAGGCCAAACATTAACAATTCATTTCTTTCTGCAAAACGAATCATTAGAAAAGAAAACACTCCATGAGTCAGAAGTTTTTCTTTGAAAAGGAGACAACTCACTCTTAACCAGTGGATTTCATCAGTGTGTCATGAAAATTAAAAGGAAACTGATAAAACCAAACGTTTGAAAGATGTCAACTGGGCAGTATCATTCTATAATTTAGCATTTATGCTTGTGGGACAGTTTTATTGGTATTTTTTGATATAATGGTGTTGATTACATTTAACTAATTAGGTGTTAGGGTGTCACCGTCATATAATGCATAAGATCCCACCAATAAATATCGAATAAATATAAAAATTAACAAATAGTTTAAAATATTTTCATCAAAAATAGTCTTCCAAGTTCATTTTGTTTCCTAAGAAATTAATACATTAGCTTCGTCTCGATACTTCACCCACCACCATGGCAATGAGGATTCATCTGATCATTAGATTCTACCACTTGATCATTCGTGTTGGAAGAATTTCTTAAAGAATGTCCGCAATGAAGAAAGCAGGACTGGAATAATATTCATTAGTCAGCAAATCTGATGGTCAGTTTCTTTTTCCTTTTGTTCCTTTATAGCATAATTATCGCTCTCTTATGAAATAAATTAGGAGGCCATCTGAAATCAATTTAAATTTATAATAAGTTAATTTGAAAGTTTTATTCATTAAAAATAAAATTTAATTTTAAATTAATAATAAGTGATACGATAGCAATCAATGGATATTAGAATTTTAAGGATAAGTTCTTTCGTGAATTTCTGACATTTTTCATTTCATCGAAGGATTTGCGCTACTATTTTGATCTATTGATGCACTCAGAGAGAGAGAGAGAGAGAGAGAGAGAGAGAGAGAGAGAGAGAGAGAGAGAGAGAGAGAGAGAGAGAGAGAGAGAGAGAGAGAGAGAGAGAGAGAGAGAGAGAGAGAGAGAGAGAGAGAGAGAGAGAGAGAGAGAGAGAGAGAGAGAGAGAGAGAGAGAGAGAGAGAGAGAGAGAGAGAGAGAGAGAGAGAGAAAGAGAGAGAGAGAGAGAGAGAGAGAGAGAGAGAGAGAGAGAGAGAGAGAGAGAGAGAGAGATCTATTCAATCATAGGTTATGTATTAGAATCATATACTTGTATTACACGAATGGTTACATAACTTCAAGACCGCCACTTTGGTTTAATCACTAATCCCACCGTCTTTCCGTAGTAGCTTAATATATATATATATATATATATTATATATATATATATATATATATATATATATATATATATATATATATATATATATATATATATATATATATATATATATATATATATATATATATATATATATATATATAAATTGGTTGAATTTTCCCACCGGTTAGATAAGGGGATATTTTGGGTGAAAAATTTTAATTTATTCAGCAGGGTCCGATCTCAAACGTGTATTTTTAAAGCAAATCCAAATATTTTTTCTAATTTTTGTTTTGTAAGGAAATGTTTAACACCTCGCGGTCCTAGACCACTTTTAAAGGAAAATTGGAACACCTGCACCCGAAGTTGCCACTACACTTCCAATAATATATAATCACGCAACAGAAAATCGGAGACTTACCGAACAGAAAGGTGCATAAGTAAAAGTGCAAAGACTTAATTTTTATACCAGCTTCACTTATACCCGACCTTCCTATTTCTACAAGGTACAAAAAATTTTTTCAGGGAAAGCTTGCAGACAATTTTATTTGTTTTCAATGATTGTATCAATGATAAATTCTTCAGAGCATCTATTGCTTGGACAGTTCCATTTTTTTTTTTCACCTTAAATCATATTTTTTTTAGAATAAACAGTTTAATCTCTAAGCACAGAATTAAAAATATTCCACGTCCAGAAGTACACTGGGTTATGCAAAATATGAACTACTGTTAAAAATGTATCTCAATCTCACACAAATGTTCTGAAAATTTCATAGTGATTATGAAAAAGAAAATGCTTCAAAAAACTTTCCTGAAAAAATTTCACCTTAGAGAATTGGGATTGTAGGGTATTGGTGGTTCATATCAAAATATTCTTTCCAAGAATTTTACATAACATCCTCATGTGTTTTGTTTAAATTTCAAGTCGTTTAGTCTAAGATTGATTATATTCAAAATCTGAAAGTAGGATTAATTAATTTTCTAATTAATAGACACATAAAAAAGCTTGAAATCGACGTTTTAGAGCTCGCCAGATGCTGCATTTTGCACTTTGTTTGGTCCAAATCGGATACAAAGTTTCAAAATTGGCATCCCTTTCGTTGAAACATCCACACACACACACACCTATTATTATATCATATAATTAATATATATATATATATATATTATATTATATATATATATTATATATATTACTACTATACATATAATATATATATATATATAATATATATATATATAATATATATATATATATATATATAAATAAGCAGTGAATGTAGTGAAAACTTACGATTATTGCAAAATAATCCGAGCTCGAAATGGCTGGACAAAGTGTCAAAAGCTTAATTTCATGAATAACCCAATTCACTTTAGCATTTTTCTTTCATTTTTCCATTTTCATCTTTACTTTCTTCTTTATTAGCCAAAAATCTGCGTCAGTTTTATGGAAGAGAGAGAGAGAAGAGAGAGAGAGCAGGAGAGATTAGAGAGAGAGAGAGAGAGAGAGAGAGAAGAGAGAGAGATAGAGAGAGAGAGAGAGAGAGAGAGAGAGAGAGAGAGAGAGACCGGTTATACCGAATAAAAGGACTAAGAAAGACGAAGAATTATAAACAAAATTAACTTAAATGTTAATTAACGCCATGAATATGCAAATCTATTTTCATTTTTCTAATTTCTTTCTTGGAAAAACAAACTTAAAGATTCTTCACTTGTAACAACCGAAAGACGACTATTTAAAGTTGACAAAAGAGGAGATAATGAATGCGTGTGTCTTTCTTGAAGGCTTTACACTTGGACGGACACACAACTTTCCGTTCAAATTTATAAAAGTGTTGATAGATGAGCACACGTGAATAGGGTCCCCAAAAAGTCACTATCTCTTCGGTGAAAGAGCAAATTTTATGTTAGTGATTTAATATCATGTTTACACTCCCATTTAAATAACATATATATGTGTGCAAAAATTGTGCTCCAACTATTCACTACATATTTATTAATCATTTATTCTTTTCAGACCAATATGATGATTTTGCAAAAAGCTGTTTACTTAGTTATACAATGTAAGATAAAATTAAAAACATGCAATATTTAGTTGCATTATAATTGTGGTGTGAACATTATAATGTTAAATTTATCATATTAAAATATTTATAAATTGATATAAATTGTATTTAAATGTTTGTAAATAGTAGAGTTCTAGAAATTTGGTTGGCAAAAGTTTGCTTGGGTTTGGGGCTCGCCCCAAGGACTGAAAAAAGTATTGGATGATATGCTTTAATGAACACATCCTTGTCGCTTGTAAGAAGCTTTCTGAAACTCATTTTGAAGTGCGAGCCGGAGCCGAAACTTTATTGAAGGGAACTGGAAGGCCGGAGCGGCAGGCGGAGGCGAAATTTAGGGGATCTGGAGCCGGAGCCGGAGTCGGAGGCCGAAATTTTAGGGGGACCTGGAACGCCGGAGCCGCAAAAAAGAGGCTGCTCCCGGCTCCGGCAAATACAAAATTAAGAAAATAAAATAATTTTATACTAATATATATATTATATATATATATATATATATATATATATATATTATATATATAAATATATTATTATAATATATATAATATATATATATATATATATATATATATATATATATATATATATATATATATTATATATATATATATATATATATTCTCTTTTTTCCAGAAATTTGATTATGTATATTTATTATTCAATAATAAAAAGGGTTCGGTACTTCTATAGATAACTTTAATTAATTAAGTTTAATATCCTTAGAAAAATCATGTCAACTAAACCAAAATCGAAAACACCTCATGTGTTTGAATATATTACTCACTCTGATGATAAAAATACTTTCATTTGTCAATATGAAAATAGTTAACACAGTTGATGGGAAATCAGTCAGTTCGATCATGCACAAAGAGTCTACCAGTTACTCATGGGGGTCACAATACATCTATTGGATCCTTTAAATTAATGCGACATTTAAAACGCTATCATCCAGACATTGCTGCAATTGTTAAAAAGAAAGGTGAAGCTAAAGGTAATCAGGCTAAAGTGGAAACTTTTTCAGTTGCCATAAACTTGTTCTGTCTATGTTAAGTGAAAAATTCAAAATACAATTGATTATAATGGTTGTTAAAAGATAGTGGCCCATTAGTTTTCTTTGCATAACCAGGATTTAAAGCACTGTGTGGAGACATGGCTTAGAAACTGGAAGTCCCTTTAGACTGGAAAAATATTTGTAAAATAGTTCCAGAAGAAAAAATAAACAAAAATGTAAGCTTAAAAATTGCATAAAGGGATGCTTTGTGCATTTAAAAATGGATACTTACACATGGGCAAAGCTAAATTATTTTGTCAATAATTTTATATATGTGGACGAAGATAAAAACAATATTTCTAAAACGTTAGCAGTAAAAGTATAATTATATTATTATATATATATATATATATATATATATATATATATTTAAAGTTTATATATAAAGAGAAAAACAATATTTCTAAAACGTTCCCAGGAAAGAAAAAAATACTCCGCTCTTCAGCGAATATATTCAAAGAATTTCGTTACTGACATTTAAAAGAATTCGAATAACAAGAACAAGTAATTAGGCTAGTTACGGATTAAACGCATCAAACATGATTCAGTACGATTGAAAAATAAATAAGGACAATGAGGGTGAGGAATTGGGAAATTGGTAAATGTGATACTGATTTCATTGAATTTCAAAACGAAGAAGTAATAGTTGTTATTCAGAATGAACTTGCATAAAACTAGGAAAGACTACTCGTTTCGATAAACGGTTAACATTGCACGAAACTTACCAGTTAGCAGTGCGTGATGGTCTCCACATTACTCATAGAGCAAATCTTATAAGCCAGGGCGAGACAAATAGCAAAAAGCAGCACGTACCCCAAAAATTAATGGAAGTTCTAAAGAATCAAGCTGCAAAGTGGCAATCTTAGGTTAAGAGACAAGATGGGGAAGTACATGTCTTTATGCTCTAAAGTCTAAAAGCTTCTGCAACTAAAAGATTATAGTAGTCCTCGGAAGGCTGCCGTCGTTCTGCAGTTTGTCAATTAGGAATCCAAGCCGCTACAAATCGAAACACTTGAAGAACCATTAAAAACACCCATACTTTACAACAAAAAATATTCAATCAGAAGACTTGCCTGCAGGAAAATTTTTATTGAGAACGGATTTTAGCAAATCACAAAAATAAATTCCATGAAAAGAAGGGAAAGAATGTTAACTGAAAAATAAATTATTTTTGTCGACAATTTTTTTAGAATCTTTCCCAGAACTGAAGAATCTGATATTTAAAGCTAGGGGTGTTCTTGTGAACTAAGACTTAAAATGAATAACGCTATCGAACATAAATCTGGGCCGGAGTCAGATAGTTCGCAGTTCAGGAATCCTCCCTTGTTAGAATTTTGTCAGATGAAGATGAAGAAGTCACATTTGCCAGATAATGGGGAAAAAAAATTGGAGCATGCACAAAAGCGATTGAAAAAACTAGAAAGACAATCTACTAGTAAAAAACATTCAACAAAGTTACCTAGAAAAAAAAATTAGAATTCCATAAGTCATTTTAATGGAATAATGAAAAATCGACCGGGGAAATCAAAGTTATCAAGTTAAAGAGGCAATCAAGTGCTATCCTAAAATTTTGCAAGATGCTGCTTGCACAATTACAGCTTGGCCTCCTATTCAAGTGAATGTTGAGAGCTTATTTTCTGCTTTAAAAATAATAAAAAACGGATCTAAGGACATCGTTAAAGGAGGATTTTATTGATGGTTTTATTTTTATGAACAATTCTTTTGAAAAAATTTATATTACATATGGTCGGGCTGTTCAAAGAGAAATTATTTTAAAAGTTAGGAAGAAAAGTGAATTATATATATATATATATATATATATATATATATATATAATATAGATATATATATATATAATATATATATATATATATATATATTATATACACGATATATATATTATTAGATAATATATATATATTAATATATATATATTATATATATATACTATATATATATATATACTATATATATATAAAATATTATATATATATTATATATATATAATATATATATATATAAATACACGATATATATATATTACACGATATATAATATATATATATATATAATATATATATATATATATATATATATATATATATATATATATATATATATATATATATATATATATATATATATATATATATATATATACTATATATATATATAATATAAAATCTGTTTTGAATAAAAATTATGTATATATGTTCAGGCTCATCAGTTCAACCGAGGGAATTTAATTAAACTTTATAGGATAATCTAAAATATGATTTTATTCTTTTTAGGAAAAAAAATAATAAAATTATATTACGTAACTGTACAGGCAGTTCCTCGTTCAAAGAGGAATTATATTAAAATTTAGGAAGAAAGTGACTGATTACTTTTCTGTATTTCTTAAAATTTCTATTTTCTGTAAAATATTTTCTAAGTTTAAAATTCAAAGTTAATAAAGATGTCCTTAACAAACATTTACTTAATTTCATCATACCCTCAAATTTTGTACAGAATTAATGATTTCATGACTCGTAAATTGAGAAGGAATTATAACAAAAGGGTTCGGAGCCGGAGCCGGAGCCGGGTCGGAGCCGAATAATTTTTTAAAATGCCGGAGCCGGAGTCCGAAGTCGGAGCCGCGTAATTTTAAAGATGCTGGAGCCGGAGCCGGAGTTGGAGGCGGGTAATTTTGTTTGGGGCTCGCCCCTAGGACTGAAAAAATTATACGATGTTCTGCTTTAATGAACACATCCTTGTCGCTTGTAAGAAGCTTTCTGAAACTCATTACATTAAAGTTTGTGCCAAAGTAAATATGCTGATAAGCTTTTGTACTTGCATGTCATTAAACTGCATTCAGCAAAAAAAAAAAAAAAAAAAAAAAAAAAAAAAATTTTTTGCATATACATAACGTATTTCATTCACTCTTTCACGGTTCTATTGACAGAACGTCTGGTAGCACAGTTGTTTGAACCACCTCCACTGGTGATTCGTATGTTAACAATTGGCGTTCTCTAAAATATCTCCACCGACTCGGCAAATACCTAAAGTTATTTCCTCTGTGCCTAATAGGTTCCGCCAACTTTGATCCGTTAAGGAGAGTGAAAAATGCTTCTGCTCTATTAGGGTTTCACCCTTGAACGGTGACTATTACTATATATATAAAAGCGTTCTTTCTCACAAAAATAACAGATTTCTTTCAGATACTTTAACGAATCTAGTCACTGTAAGTCCGCCCGCAGTGGGGTTTGATCCACCTCCATTGGTGATTCAAAAAAAAAAAAAAAAAACCTAAGAATTGAGCATTGATAAATGGCTTACCCTCTAGGGTCTGAGTTCTGTTAATATCTTCATCTGGTCGACAGGGCGGCAAGATCGTGAATGTACAGAAAAAAAAATTATCAATCTAAAAGAAAATATATCTGAGTTGACAATGACTTATATTGCTGCTTTATCTAAAATAACATATCGCTGAAACTAAATAATTGAGGAAATTAACAACAATCGGTTTATGTCACACCCATATTGATATTTTATAGAAATACGAGATGGAACTTAACAAGAAAATGAAAGAAATATGAAAATTATTAAAAGCCTTTTTTAGAGTTTAGTGTGTTTTTAAAGGATGATCTTAAAAATATATCTTTGATTCATTTTCAAATAAATATTCGAAAATATTCCAATGGAAACTCTTGGCTAAGGGAGAGTCATCAATTTGTATAATCAAATTTGTTTGTTTATTAGACTATAATAAATTTGAAAACAAATGACATTATAACATTCTTAATTAATATAGAAATAGAGTAGAAGCATAAACAACTAAAATAATACTTAATTTAAATCTTCTGTAACAAAAAGAGTTTTGAGACTAAAAAATTAAAATAAATTGTATTAAGATGTGCCTTTAATTTACGAAACTCAGTATATTTTGAGTCATTAATTAATCCGTCAAAAGACTAAATTGAATTAAAGATCCTTTAAAAGATCTGAGCCTTTCTCAAGGACGCTAAAAATGATTTCCCTTTTCAAGAGCTCTTTCCTCTTCTCATCTTTAATTTGACTTATTCATAATTCCTCCAAAGGGAAAATGCGTCATTAATTAAGGACTTTTGCTTTTCTCTTTGTGCAAGATAAATATTATACTGGACACAAATTTTCAAGAGATTTCTGTTTCAAGAGTCAAATATGCTTAATCTTATTTATTTTTGGCTTCTAAATCCGAATTTAATAAAAATGCCAATTTGTTATAATTTTAGAAATTGAGTTTAGAATTTAAACATGGGCATTACAATTATATTACAGTACTTTCTTTACATTTCGTTTCTTATTATTGGAATTAAAGAAAGAAAATTGGAAATGTGAAATCAAATTTATTAAAAATAGATAATTAATTACAAAAAAGATGATAATACTCAACACTTTCATTTTATTTTGGATTTTATTTTTGTATTTTACATTCTGCAAATGGAGTTTACCTTACCAAGGCTGAGAGAAATAAAAAGGAGGGAGAGATTTGTTGTGACATTTCAAAAACTATTTGCAATTAATTTTGGATAAAAATGTCGCATATATTAGGTAAGGTATTATTATTATTATCAAAGGTATATTTTTCAATCAGGCAATAATTAATCAGAGTGCATAGACTAGTTTCATTCACTATATATTATATTATTATTATTATTATTATTATTATTATTATTATTATTATTATTATTATTATTATTATTATTATTATTATTATTATTATTATTATTATTATATTATAAAATATCTCTCT
>JABUQX010091882.1:22500-25000 GCA_015478945.1 Trachelipus rathkii | reverse complement strand
TATATATTATATATATATATATATATATATATATTAGGGTGGTCCAATTTTCTTAAAAAAATTTTTGCCTTTTTTTTGAGCAGTCTGAACCTTGCAAATTATGAGGTATGATATCAAAAAGATGTATTAAATTTTTACGCCTATTGAGCAATATTTAATCAGTGACACAATGCTGTTTAATATAGAATACATAGCTTTTCCACACCACCCCTGAGGTAGCTATAACAGGTGCGTTTTTTTTAATGTGGTATCCTCAAGAGGCCTACTCCACAACTTATTCAATTTATTTATTTAATTTTTATTACTTATTATATGTTTATTCCTTATTTTCATAACTCTTTTTCAGCTGTTTCTTTGATATTCCTGGAAATTTTTCCATGTGTCTTTCTATAACTTGAAGAATGTATTGCATTTCCTCCTCGTTTTTTGTTAGGTGATTATTATAGGTTTGCACTAGTGCAATAGCTCTTTCGGCATTGTCGTTGATGACATTTATTAATTTGGTAACTTCTTGTGCATTCTTATAGTTCGTTCTTTCGTTCCATTCCAATGGATCAACCTTGAGAAAAGTAGAGTCCAAACGTAATTTATTGAAGAACAAATGACTGCATTCTGTTATAAAGTCGGCAAGTGTTTTGTTATGAAGTTGATCTTCATCCTTAAATACAAAACGTTTATCTGGCTTATCTACATTTGTTCTTCTTGTTTTATGCAGAGCTTCAACCATCTTTCGTTTCATTTCAACTGGTACTTCATCATCCATAAATGCAAGAGCTGCAAGTTCTTCTCCTAAATATTACAAGTGACGTTTGAGAGCTTTACTAGCTAGCAAAGTTCGCAAATCTTGTCATTGCAGCTGCTTCTTGCTCTGTCATATTAAACTGCGACCTAAACAAGACTATTTTCAATGAATAAATGACTCGTGCCATCCATCGTGCTTGATGTAGAGCACCAGGTTTAAGAAAAGAAAACCGTTTCTCAAGGTTCTCACATAAATAAACAACTGTCAGCTCCAATAGTTCTCTCTCTATAATCATCCCGTGGGTGGCTTTTCTTTAACTGCTCACTACAAAAAGCTAAGACATTTTCTGTCCATGAATCACTAATACTCACTATCTCATACTTTTTTTTATTAATTTTTTTCCAAAATTTCTGGAAACGTTTGAACAGGTCAATGTCTGGTCCTGATGAAATATAGTAACATTTGCTGAATATGATGTTGACATGCAAAGGCCAGAAGACTTCTTTTCAGCTTCTCTTCTATAATCCTACAAGCCTCACTTTTGGTTCCGGTATGCTTGCTGTTGTGTCAAAACACATTCCTACTATGCTATCTTCCAAATTCCAATAATCCTTTAGGCACTGTACTACAACTTCTGCAACATTTGCACCGGTTCCTCTCAAAAGTTTTGGAACACCCAGCAACTTTGATTTCCTTCCACCATGTACGACGATCGCTAGACGTTCAACCTTGTCTTCTCCGGTTACATCCAACAATAACTTACCATCCCAGTGTACAGATGTCAGTAAACCACCAGGAAATGTTTGTTTAATATTTCAATAATTGCTTTACGAACGTCAAGACCTTCGCCGCCGTAATTTACTTCTGCTTTAATACATTTAGCAACTTTATCCCAAGCGGCATTCTGCAGTAGGAGCTATGTTAACTACTAACCATCGCACGTCGATCACTTCATTTTCATCTATCCAAAAGCATTGCTAAGTCAGGGGTTATGATTTTATGACGTTCCTTTGAACTCTTACATGGTTCGACTCTGGACGGTCCAGGTTGGGGTTCTTCACTGCTAGAGGAACTACCACCATCCACACTAGTACATTCTTGCAGAATACGTAATTGTTCCTCCTGCCGACGAACTTCCCTTTTAATTCTATTACTTTCTTGTTCTTTCCTTTTACGCTTTCACACTACTCATATACCCTCGCCTATCTTTCTCTCTCTGAGCTTTAAGAAAAACTCTACCTTCTTCATTTGATATTATTTTCATTGCGTTTGCATGTGCGATATCAAATAAATCATTTAAGTTTTCTTTAAAGATAGTCTCTTTTTCAATTTGTATTTGACTTCTTGATTTCAATTTTAAAAGTGATCTGTATTATTCATATGTCTTTCTAATCTTGGTTAAAACATCCTGTTTGGCCTTCGTGGGTAACTTTGCTCTATCCTAGATGTCATATACTTCAGAATATATTATATTTGAAGCCTCCTTTACAGATTTCTTATTGTGTGTCAGCCAAAACAGACGACGTAATACATCGCCAATTGATGGAAGTTTTGATCTACAGGTCATGATTTCTGATATTTGCCCAATAAGAAAAACATGTGTATCCGATGTGTATCCGATCTTGATTGAGACATTCTACATAAGAAATTTAAATAATTGTGACACAGTAAGCACGTAAATTTTGACACAACCAACACCTATAACGTCTACAGCACAACTGACAACCCGCTACAGTTTACTCAGCCACGCGCAACTTT
>JABUQX010091882.1:12500-17500 GCA_015478945.1 Trachelipus rathkii | reverse complement strand
ACACACACACCCTGTTTAAACATATCAAATAAGTTCTGTTGTATGAACATAACATAATTTATTAAAACATTTTATGTTTAATTAAACACGTACATTTATATTACTCATTTCAATTAAAACTAAATTATTTCAAAGTCTTCTTAAAACTTCTATAATAAATCAATCATAATCTTTTTAAACAAAGAATTTATTATTAACTGTAAATACTTTATTAATTTATTAAATTTTATGAAATTTTAGTAAAAACATATATTTACGTACCTTTAAAGAATAAATCATGTTAAATCAGTAAGGGCAGCCCTAGCACCCCTCTACCCAAGCTATGCACGTTTTGTTCTAATGAATTGACTGCTTTACATCATCTTTAGCCATGTAAAAGTATAAAAATACAAAATAATTCTTCTCTGCTAAGATAACATGTATTTTATTAAAAATCTTTCTAAGTCTTTATTTAAAAATAACAATTATTCACTTACATTATTATTTATTCCGCTCGATGTTAACTATAAATATTTCAAAGTTTTTTAATAAATTCGATTTCTTTAATTATTATATTATTTTATCTATTGTACATTGACATTCCAACACGAGAAAACACAACCAACCCGCACTCCTTACAGATACGAAACTGACCTCTCTCTGTAAAAAGTGTTTGTTAAAATAACTACTTTAGGCCTAAATTATAGGATAAGCTTTTTTGTACCCCGGGGCGATTTAGGCCTAATTCCAGGTCAAATATATTTCAAACTGACCTTTTTCTTTAAAATGTGGTGCAATAACTTCGTTAGGCCTAAATTTAGGTATAAGCTTTTTGTTACCCCGGGCCCGATTTAGGCCTAATTCCAGGTCAAAATAATTTCAAAACTGACCTGTTTTCTGTAAAAATGTGCGTGCAATAACTAACGTTTGGCCTAATTTTAGGAAAAGCCTTTTTTGTATCCAGGGTTGATTTAAGCCTAATACCAGGTCAAAAGGTAATTCCAGTATAGACAATAATCGAGAATCAATTGTTATTGTTATTTTATAAATATATTTCAACTGAAACATGCTGGATCGTAAGATCCTTGAAGCAGGTAAGAAGAAATGTGTTACCTTTCTTGTGAGTGGACGGAGTAATCCTTACCTCTATATGCCCCGTATGTGATTGGTCGAGAATTATTATAGCTTTTTGCCTTTAGGTATGTATGTAAAAACATGTTTTTCATATCCTGAGCCTTACCTGTGATTGGAAGAAAATTAACTTTGTTCTTTAAGGTGTGTGTTTTATTATCTTTTAGACCAAACTCATTTTAAAATCATAGTCGTTTTAGTGTTAAGCGGTGCACAAGTTCTCTGATTTGTATAAATGTGTTTTATTTTTACTAATGTATATCATATCTATAATAAATACTTACATTGAGAAATAATTATTAATTTCACTAGAATAGATTAATAATTAATTCACTAGAATTATAGTAGATCACGTGAAGCCCAACGCCAAGAGCGCCCGCAAGCGCGACCCGGTGCGGAACCGACGCATGAACCCGCCGGCTAATTTACTACGCGGTCGCGAAAATATTTCTCTTTATGAGTTAGACCGTTGTAAAACTTTCATTACATTCATTTTGGTTATTTTCAAATATATCCGTTTCCTAATTATGAAACGTTCATTTATTTCTTACTTGGAACATTTTAATTTTATTATAGAAAATACCATTTCACTGGTGAAGTTTCTTGAAAAAACATTTAGTTTCTGAAAAGAACATTTTGTTTTTGCTAGAAAAAACAGGTGGTTTTATTTATCCTAAAGTTATAATTCCTTAAGGGAAATAGAACAAATAGTCCGGGTGTGACGCTGTCAATGTTCCTCTTTGTGGTATGACTTTAAGATCTTATTACTTTAAGGTATGTAAAACAAGTTTTATATGCTTTAAAGCTACACCTACATAGAGCGTAGAGTTAATGTATAGAAGTTATCCCATACCCTCCCTTTTTAAGGTATGTCTTTACGATTTTAATCTTCTCTGTGTATAAGTTATGAAAAAGTTGTTTATTCTAAAATATTATTACATAATTTACAATCTTAGTTAAAATTTATACAATGCAATGATAAACTTCCCCTCCTTGTACAATCCGTAATTTCGCTGTATGGAATTCCAGTATTGGTATCATATTATTATGCTTCAAAATTACATCGAAGTATGTAAGTTCATAACCTCTTCTATATCAGCTGTTGTATGCATTCGGTAACCATCGAGAATATCTCACATGGTTTGTAATAAACATAGATATATCAGGATTTTAAATAAACTAACACGCTTGAACACATGTTATAAGGTTCGTAAATATACCTTGATCCAGTACACAAACTAATATTATACATACTGATTGCGACGGTGTACAAAAGATATCATCCTCTAGGATGTAAGCCCTTCCACTTTGAAATACAATGCTCCATATTCGCGACCGCGTAGTCAATATTACGCCGGCGGGTTCATGCGTCGGTTCCGCACCGGGTCGCGCTTGCGGGCGCTCTTGCGTTGGGCTTCACGTGATCTACTAAAAATAATAATAATAAAAATAATAATAATAAAATTAAAATAATAAAAAAAATAATAATAATATTAAAAATAAATAAAAAGTATTAAAACAAAATAAAAAATATAAAAGAAAACATAATGTTAATAAATATATGAGTTAAAGCAGTAAAACATATGAGTTAAAGCAGTAAAACATGAGTTAAAGCAGTAAAACATGAGTTAAAGCAGTAAAGCAATGAAACAAAAGCATACTAATCCCTTTGGTGCTAGGCACCACCTCTATTGATTTACTGCATTTACTGCTTTAAGGTAAGTAATGTTAATAAATATATGAGTTAAAGCAGTAAAACATATGAGTTAAAGCAGTAAAACATATGTTAAAGCAGTAAAACATGAGTTAAAGTAGTAAAGCAGTAAAACAAAAGCATACTAATCCCCTTGTTGTTATGTAACACCTCTATTGATTTACTGATTTAACTGCTTTTAAGGTATGTAATGTTAATAAATATAAGAGTTTAAAGCAGTAACATATTGAGTTAAAGCTCAGTAAAAAATGGTTTAAAGCAGTAAAGCAGTAAACAAAAGCATACTAATCCCCTTGTTCCTATGTAACACCTCTATTGATTTTACTGATTTACTGCTTTAAGTATGTAATGATTAATAAATATAAAGAGTTTAAAGCAAGTAAAACAGTATTTGAGTTAAAGCCAGTAAAACATGAGTTAAAGGCAGTAAAACATATGAGTTAAAGCAGCAAATAAACCATGAGTTAAAGCAGTAAAACAGTAAAAACAAAAGCATACTAATCCCCTTGTTGTTATGTAACACCTCTATTAATTTACTGATATTTACTGCGTTAAGGTATGTATGTTAATAAATATAAGAGTTAAAGCTAGTAAAACATATGAGTTAAAGCAGTAAAACATGAGTTAAAAGCAGTTAAAACATATGAGTTAAAGCAGAAAACATGAGTTAAAGCAGTTAAAATCATATGAGTTAAAGCAGTAAAACATTTGAGTTAAAGCAGAGCAGTAAAACAAAAGCATACTAAGCCCCTTGTTGCTATGTAACACCTCTATTGATTTACTGATTTACTGTTTTAAGTTATGTAAAGTATATGTTTTTAATAAAAAATGTTTAAGTATGAATCATAGTATATTTGAAAAGAATTTTTTTTGAATAGTTTACATTGATATCACAACTATGAAATATGTGTTAAATAATAATAATAGGTCTGTAATGAGTTACAGTTTTAGGATCGCGAAAATGTTTTTAATAAAGTTTAAGTATGAAATAAAAAGAAATGACTCATGTATATATAATATATATATATATATTGTTATATATATTATATTATATATATATATATATATATATAGTATTATCTATATATATATTATAGTATTATATCTATATATATATATATATATATATTATATACTATTATATATATATATATATAATATATATATATATATATATATATAATTATATATATATAGTATTATATATATATATATTTATATATAGTATATATATAATTATAGTATATATATAATATATTTATATATATATATATAATATAATATATATATATATATGATATATTCATTCGCGGGAATAAAATTGCGCCTGCGGGCGCACGCGGCGGGCGGGATACGCGGAAATATTGCGCCTGCGGGCGCACGCGGCGGGCGGGAACGCGGCGGGCGGGGACGCGGCGGGTCGCACCTGCGGGTGCGGGGTTGCCTGCCTTTGCGGGGAGGGCGCATGCTGCGCCCTGGTGTTCCAATTATGACCTAGGGGAAGACAACAATATTAGCTCTGTTCTATGATGTAGAGTAGAAAAGGCTAGAAAAGGTTAGAAAATGCATCAATGCTGAGGCATCAATCCATCAAAGTTGAGGCATCAATGCTGAGGCATCAAAGTTGAGGAAACAAAATATCGAGTGTGTGAGTGTAAGTGTAAGTGTTTCTGTGTGTGTTGTAATGTAAGTGTATATGGGCTAGTGTAAGTGTCTATGGCTAGTGTAAGTGCTTATAAGTGTCATAGGGTGTATGTATGTAAGTGTAAGTGTCTATGGTGAGTGTGAGTGTAAGTGTATATGGGCTAGTGTAAGTGTCTATGGAGAGTGTAAGTGCTTATAAGTGTCATAGTGTGTGTAAGCGTAAGTGTGAGTGTATCTGTGAGTGAGTGTATGTATCTAGTTATGTGTGTGTATGTGTGAGTGTGTCTGTGTGTGAGTGTAAGTGTATGTATCTAGGTATGTGTGTATGTGTGTGTGTGTGTGGGTGTGTGTGTGTAAGTAAGAATTATATATATATATATATATATATTATATATATATATATATATATATATATATATATATATATATATATTATATATATATATATATATATATATATATATATATAGGCTATAAGTTAGAAAAAGACTAACTCATAGTAGGAAGCATCTTAGCAACTTGTAATATACAC
>JABUQX010091882.1:0-2500 GCA_015478945.1 Trachelipus rathkii | reverse complement strand
ATGGCATGTAAAAACATAACAATTTTATTAATAAAATATGACATGATCAATATATCAGATCAATAGACTGTGAATGAGTAGGGAGGTGTGGGGAGGCAGTTGATTTACTGTTTACTGCTACTGTTTACTGCTTTGCTGCTTCTTACTACTTTTACTGCTTTAGGGTATGTAAATGCAATTTTTTTACTGTTATAAACAAGAAAAGCATAAAAATTTTAGTACAAAACAAAATGTTTAAAGCAAATAAAACAAAATAAATGAAATAAATAAAAAATAATAAAAATTTGAAAATAAATTAAAAAAAAGATAAACACAATGAATAAATGCAAAATAAAATTAAAATTAAGAAAATAATAAATTTAAAATAAATAATAAAAAAAATAAACACAAAGTATAAATGTAAAATGAAACTTATAAAAATAAAGTTTGAAAATAAATTTAAATAGTAAAATTAAAATAAATAAATAAAAAATAAACAAAAAGTTTTAAAACAAAATAATTTCTTAAAATAAATTTAAAAATAAATAAAAATAATAAAAATTTAAATTGAAAAAATTAAACACAAAGAATAAAATGTAAATGATATCATAATGAAAATATTGAATATATATTTGTTGGCAAGAGTAACTTAGGAAACAATTATATTAGTTGACGTTTATAAAAAAAAGGAAAAAGAGATTTGAAAATATAAATAGTCTTCAACCTTTAGAAAACGGGTTATCTTTGTACATGCAATGCAAATAACGACCTGTTAAACAGAAGCTGTTATGTAAAACAGTAATATTACTAAATGTTTACTAACTCGGCGTCGCACCGACTCCATCACCTGTGCAGGCTATGGCTCATTTGCTCCGACACATGAGACTTCTTCATCCTTCATCCTTCCTTCATCCTTACTCCTTTCAATGCACACTCTATTTGTTCTAGGATATCTCCCCTCTGTGGGTCCCGAGACATCCTTTACGAACTTATAACCATCATAATCAGGTTATACGTCCTTATACACATATATAAAGACACCGATATTGTATTATTATACGAATGTTTACTAACTCGGCACAGCACCGCACCACACCGTTTCATTTTATCCGGTACTTAACTCAAGATATGTACTCTAATTCCTTCATCCTCTTCTATGCGATCGCCTAATTTCATCTATCTACAAGCATTTTCCTATTTGGAGGGGCTAGCACCACCCTCCTGGGGGTGCATGGATAAATGACCTCATCTAAGATGCCAATATGTCATCTACAGCTGGGTAGCAAATTTGAGGGGTATACGTCAACTAGAACTTCCCTAAATTGATGAGAGAAGAAAAGTGTGGGTTATAAGACTTGTTCCTGACCTTCTACAAAATCAAATATTGGTCAACCTGACCTCAAAATTGATCTCACTGACCTTAGGAACCCATAATTTGACCCATCAAACATAAAATCTAACGGTTTTAGAGAAAATTCAATTCCTGTCGGCATTTGACTTAGATTCTCTGCTCAACACACATCACCGGCCTCAAAATCGACTTTCCTGACCTCAGAAATCCATAACTTAAAGCCTTCCGCATTTAAAACTAACGATTTTAGAAAAAATCCTAATCATGTCGGCATTTGACTTAGATTCTTGCTCCAAACGCCTCACCGACCTCAAAATCGACTTCCCCGACCTCAGAAACCCATAATTTGGCACCTCAAGCGTTTAAAACTAACGATTTTAGAAAAAACCTAATCATATCGGCATTTGACTTAGATTTCTTGCTCCAAACGCCTCACCGACCTCAAAATCGACTTCCCCAACCTCAGAAACCCATAATTTGACACCTCAAGCGTTAAGATCTAATGACCTTACAAAATTCTAAGGCATGTCGGCCATTGACTTGGACTATCCCGTTCCAAACCCTCAGAAAACGCCTCGCCGACCCCAAAAACCCCTAATTCGACGTTTCAAGCGTCAAAAACGCTTGAAATTCCTAAAAACGCGGGAAAAAATATACCCTAGGGACTTGTCGAATAAAAAGAGCCAAATCTTAATTTGTCTTTTTTTGTGGCGCCATTTTGTTACTTTTGTGGCGCTTTTTTACTGATTTTTGTGGCGCATTTTCTGCTGCCGAACTCGCTTTATATACTACTTATATATACATATATATATACATACATACATACATACATACATACATACATACATACATACATACATACATACATACATACATACATATATATATATACATACATATATATATATATATGTAGGGGTGAGTGTGGAGTCCGGGTCAAATGTATTTCTTAATATTACATATACATTCTATTGTATGCAGATGTGTTAATCGGAGGTAGAATGTTTAGTACACATATATATATATATATATATATAGTATATATATATATATATATATATATATATATATATATATTGAAGTTATAGCACGAAAACGTTGAAAGCGTTTCATGAGAAATGCGAAACGGTTAAACACCAAATTGAGGGGAAATGGAACGAAGCAATACCG
>JABUQX010091881.1:7500-13204 GCA_015478945.1 Trachelipus rathkii | reverse complement strand
CAGGGATGTGTTATGTCTCACTGGTTATTCAATTTGTATATGGTGGGTTATGAAATAATCGACGGTTGGGATGCAGAAATCGGTGTTAGAATTGATGAGAATGGAGATGATCGAGGGTCCCTACCTATTATATGCGGATGATTTGGTTCTGGTGCATCTGAAGAGAGTTTGAGAGAGAGGATTGTAGAGAGATTTGGCAGGGTAAGGAGGAGGTTGAAAGTAAACGTAGAAAATAGTAAGGTTATGGTTGTAGTGAGGACAGTCCTCAGTGTGAAGTTATGTTAGATGAGGAGCAGCTGGAACAGGGTCTGAGTTTAAATATTTAGGGGGTTATGGTTGATGAGAACGGAACGGATATGCCAGAGGGTATAGAAATTGTGAATGGCAGAAGTTCGCTCGTGCCAATGAAATCGTTGGTGAATGTAAAAGAGACTAAGTCTTTAAGTGCGGCCTAGGTCTACATGAAAGAGTATGTTTACTGTTTATGTAGAAGTGAGACTATGTTGAATAAGAGCTATACATCTTAATGTCAATGTGTTCAGATGGACAATCTTAGGGGCATGTCTTAGGTGTGAGAAGAATTGATAAAATGATAAATGAACGTGTTTAGAGAGTTGTGTGTGTGAAGAAAGGGAAATGAAGAATAAATGAAAGTATATTAGAGGTTTGATCATGTGGAAAGGAATGACGATGATACGTTGTAGCGGATATGAGTGGTGGAGTGTGTGGAAAACCGACCGGCTGGAGACCGAAGAGAAAGTGAGATTGAGTCGGTGAACGAAGTCTAAGGAAAGAAATGTGAGCTTGGCAGAGCGAGAAAAAAAGGTGCATGATAGGAGAGAATGCCGGGTTTTGATATGGGCATTGTGATTGTGCCACCTGGGCCAAGATGACCTTACATTGACGATTTACCATTGTGGGTCAATCGCGGTCCCATGAAGCTCTAGGGTGGATTTTCGTCTAATTTTTCTTCACTAATTAATGTACAAGAGGGGCGTTTAAGTTGGGCTTCTTTTCACATTTTTATATTCTCCTTATGCTATTCTTTTCCCGATGCTTGTAGCGCACCTTACTCCAATGCTTTTGTCAAAGAGGCTGATAAAGAAAGAAAGAAAGAAAGAATTTAATATAATATAATATATATATATTATATATATATAATATTATATTAATTAATATAATATATATATATAATATATTATATATATAAAATATATATATATATATAATATATATGATATATATATTAATATACATATATAATATATATTATATATATATATATATATATAGTATTATTATATCTATATATATATATATATTATATATATAATAATATATAACTATAATAAATATATATATATATATATATATATATATTATAAATATATATAATATATATAATATATATATATAATATATATATATAAATACCTGAAAAATCAAGGTCATATAAAGACACTGCTCCAATCCCAACGAATGTTGAAAAGAAGAAAAGTACTAAGACATGAAAATCGTTTTAAATATAAGGCTTTTGATATCTCTCAGTTTGCTTATCTTCTGACTTTCTTCAAGGTAAATTTGAGCTATGCATTTTTCATCAGATATGCCGTCATAATTCTCTCCTAAAATAAATGAATATTATATCGTAGATTAATTGCAAGATATCTAAACTAGGTTGTAGTAGTATACAGGCGCGCAAGAAGCAGCAAAGCTGGCATGTCAGCAGCAACTTGGAAATTTCACCCAACTTCGAGGAATGGGGATTTTACCGTTTGTAACATAACACATACTGACAAAAGCTCTTTAGGCTGAGGACCAGGATTCAGATTTTGATCGACTAAAATAAGTCATGTCGCAGATTGACTGAAAATCCCCTTACATCTGTTAGATTTTTACGATTGCAGCCGTAAATATAGTTTTTAGGTTAGTGGGAAGTTTTTAGTCTGGAAGACCGTTCCGTTTTCAGCCTTTGAATCTGAACAGGATTTGTACCTCGCTAAAGGTTTTTTTTGGTTCCTTTAAGTTTAAATATCCGTAGACCATTCTTGATGATTTCATCAATTTTATCGGATCTTTTACCCCAAATTAATGTTTAAATTCGTCTTTATACGTGCTGCGATGACATATACAGTGCAAAATCAGAATAGAAAAGGAAAATTCGATAGTTTATTTTATTTTAATAGTTGTAGCAGCAGAAGAATCTCAATGCGGTCAGAAACATAGGCGATTCTGGAAAGTTTTTTTGGGGGCTTAGCCCCAGGGGATATTATATATATATATATATATATATATTATATATATATAATATAATATATATATATATATTATATCTTATAAATATATATATATATATATATATATATATATATTATATATAATATATATAGCTATATATTATATATATATTATATATTATATTATATATATATATATATATATATATATATATATAATATATATATATATATTATATATATAATTATATATATATATATATATATATATATATTAATAGTAAATTATATATTAATATATATATATATATATATATATTTTAGACGAAGTTGCCGTTGTTGCTTCTCGCGATATACCTTCAACACGTCATCTAATGGAATCGTCTTCACCAGAGCGTTTTCGATATGAAGCACTGACATGTTGCCAAAGTGTTCCTGAGTCATTCTTGTTCGGAGCCATGTCTTTATTCGCCTCATAGCTGAGAATGATCTCTCAGCGGAGCAGGAGGTCACAGGGAGGGTCATGCAGACTTGTAGAAAGAAGTTTGTATATGTTTGGAAACGTCACCGAGTTGACCAAATAGCTGATTTTCTTTATGCGGCCTATGTCCTTCTTTCCTTCAAGGTGAGTTTTCAAGCAATTCGAAGCTACTGCCATTTCTGCTTTGAAAAAGTTTTCGTCGATAGAGAACAAAGGGCCATAATGTTGAACAAATACTACTTTCTTCGAAGTTTGATGCAATGAATTCGTCAACTGCACGGCCATTTCTAAACTCTCCGTGCTGAATCTTTCTTTATGGTGACCAATGACGGCATCCAGAATTCGAAAATATGAGACCACCCGCCAATACTCTTTTACTCGAACTGGGCAGAGAGATCTCCATCCACTTCCAATGATGTGACCGATGTTTCCGGGAAATGCTGATTTGTTGGGAGAAATCCGAAAATACATTGGCTTGTTGTCGTTTTCTTTTGGAAGATGTTTGAGGAGTCTCAACTTCAATTTCATGATCCTCTGCGAATTGTACAACAGAGTCCCAAACGGCAGAAAACTGAGCTTCAGTTCATTTACTTTTTAAACTGTACGCGGTCTGTTATATTCTGGTGCTGCATGTATTTTTCAAACAAGCTAGATACGGTTTTAACCGATATTTTCAATTCGTTGACGCAGGCTTTCTTGCAACACGCCTCTCGAACTCTTGTGTCCTTGTGATTTCTACATTTTATGGTTGATGAAAACCTTTTCTTTGTTTTGCTTCAAGTCAATTCGTGGTGCTTATATGTGGTAGTCTTGTGCTAGTGGGATTTATAACTTATAAATAATAGAGGTTTATTAATAAGGCTTTAAAGTAGTGGTTGAAGCTACTAGGCCGCGGAAATGCAGCGTGTTCGTTAAAGTTAAATTTGTGATAATGCTTTCTTTATTGGATAATTCATAATATGATATCGATTTTGTATTTAGTAAAAGCCCAGGTTAGCATAAAAACTGAGTTTCATCATTTTCTCAATACCTTTAACTGTAATGACCGCTGCCCAATTTTTCCTTTACCAGATGTATGTCTTATAAATCCACCGAGTAGCCTCACTCCCAGTAGGCTCTTCTGCCATTCCTTCGCTGGGCCTCCAACTTGACCAAGCGTTCATTATCATGTTTACTATTTATTAAATTATCCTTTTATTTTTTTTAAAATTAACTATTTTGTATTTTTTTTTGTCCACAATTTCTAAATTATTATTGTATTTGTTAGGATTATGAGGTTCTAGTTCTATTCTAGTTCTCTCTCATCTGTTCAACTGTTTTAGAAAATTATATGGTCGGTTGTATGAGAAATGTTACTGTTAATGATCCATTCAGTTTCAACTACAATATCATCATCCTCTCCTCACCAACTACGTCAACTTTCTCAAGTGTACATAACAGAAAACGGAAAAGTCATAGACATTCAGGCGAGATTAGAATTTGCCTAAGTGTTCCTAAGATAAAGAGAGCCATTCATTTGTGAATAAAGAAATAGGTTGATATCTAATAAAGCAAAAACCTTTGAAGCAAAAGCAAAACAAAACAAGCCCTGAATGAGGAACCTCCACACAAAAAATTATGTGATTTTTTTTTTTAATATCTAGTAATTAACACCTTTAAACATATATATACTCAAAATAATACATATGATATATCATTGCTACTTCTTACAGGAAGACAATTAAATACTATAGAAAATTAAATGAATGAAAATAAAAGGATATAAGATATTTTGAATTAGAGCCACTCTAATCAAATAGAACTTCGTATTTGCTTGGGAAGAACCACCAACTTCTTTAATGCAGTTCCTTTTAATTTTTAAACATTCGTAAATGCAGGGTTCAAGATACTAAGTAAAAATATGCTCACTGGCTTGTTTATTAATAAAGAACACAGCCTTAAATTAAATTTGAGATTTATCATAGTCTTTGTTATGGTGCAAATTAATAAATTATGTAAAGTAATATACTGTGTATTATGCCAAGTGGAAGCGGTGATCCCCATAAGATTATATAAACGGAAATATTTGCATTGTCTGTCAATCTAGATTTCTGAACCTGATGGCGTTTGGTTTGGTAACTTAACAAATAAGATAACTTCTAATCAAAATTTAACTAAAAGTAGTAGCACATTACTCTCTGAAGTGTCTCAAAGACTTCTCCGCGCTCCTTTTCTTTTCCTTGAGATAATAAGTAGAGAGGGTTTCTTTGTAAAAGAATCATTCATACAAGAACATAGAATCGTGCATGGCGCAGTAGACCTGCCCCATCCAGTGTCCGAAAATCATCGAAAGCTTGCTCCCATGCTGTAACCATAAAGAATCCCGATGACATTCATTAATCTGAAAAGCAGTACCTGTGAAGCATGATTTATAATATATATATATATATTATATAATTATATATTATATATATATATAATATATATATTATATATATATATAATAATATATATAATATATAATATATATATATATATTAATATTATATAGGGGAGAGGTTTACTCATGTACTGCATTTGACGTTCAACCATGACGAAGCCAGCCCGGGAGAGAATAGCTCACATGTGTCTCCCACCCGACCAATTGCAACCTCGGAACCCCGCTTTATTTGGCTTAGTGATTCTACCACTGAGCTAGTCGGGCGCATTTAAAATAAATAATAAATATAAATAATAATAACTAAAATACATAACATACATAAATACATATACTTCACAAAAACCACACACACACACAAAAACCACCACACACACACACACACATAATGATATATATATTATTATAATATATATATATATATATATATATATATATATATATATATATATATATATATATTATATATATATATATATATATATATCACAATACTATATTATTATTATACTATTATTATTATTATTATATTAATTATTATTATTATTATTTTATTATTATATTATTATT
>JABUQX010091881.1:0-5000 GCA_015478945.1 Trachelipus rathkii | reverse complement strand
ACCAGAATCCGCAATTACTGTTGGGAACATATAAAGAAGCAATATACTTTTTTTCCGGATGAATTTGTAGCAGTGTCTTATCATACATAATATTTCCCGGGTATAAAGTATTTCACTCTGCGCTGTGCCCTGTTTGACCCTACGCCCTAGTGTGGACGGGAAGAGTGCGTCGTGGTTCCTGTTGGTGGTATATTCACTGCAGGAACATTTCTCGCGCTCTTCTTTTGTCCATCGTGGCGTGTCGTCAAACACTTACGCGGACATCTCTAGGGCGCCAGGTTCAATCCCAGCCGTTTGAAATTACTAAGGAGTTATTTTTTCAATTTCCAATATATATATAGATAATATATATATATATATAGGATATATTATAGTTATATATATATATATATATATTATATATATTATATATATATATATATATATATATATATATTGGGCGTCTGTGGAAGGGCTGCGACACCACTGGAAGAGTCCAAAAGCAGCCCCCGCGGACGAAACGCAAAAATTATCGTGAGACAACGCTTCAACTTCTTCAACAAACGAATATATAAACCCTTCCAATTGAGAGGTATATTCTCAAGTCAAACTCATTACACCTCATTATTGGTGACCACCAGAGTGACATGTGCCCAATGGAGTGGCACGACGAACACCAGCAAGCAATCGTTCAACGCGGCATTCAATTCAAGTTTCTTCTGCTGGGCGCTGCTCTGTTCGGTCGTCCTGTAACGCCTGTACTGTGCTTCTCACTCCAGGTGCAGACCAACTCCACGTAAGAGTACAAGTGGTCGAAGCCTCTCAGTGACTTTGAATGTGTGCAACCTGGCTCCATCTACAGCGACCAACGTCCTTCCAGTGGCGCCAGAGGTGGGGGTGCTACGGCATTGTCACTGGGAGTCTGATTGCGTCGGGTGGAAGGGGCTGCGACCACCACTGAAGAGCCCAAAGCACCCCCCGGACGAAAACGCCAATTATCGCTACAACAACGCTTCAACTCTTCACAACGAATATAATAACCTCAATTGAAGGTGGTTCTCAAGTCAACTCACTTACCACCTTCAATAAATATATATATATAATAATATATATAGTATATATATATATATATATATATATATAGTTATATATATATATTATATATATATATATTATATATTATATATATAATATATATATATATATGTATATAATATATTTCAGCTGTGCGAGGGAGAACAAAATTATATGACCAAAAATTAATATTAAATCTAAAACATTATCTAAACAATGTAATATTTTATGTTTCATTTTTATACAAGTTTTTAAAAGGGGAGATTCAATATTGGGGATTTTCGGACACCATTTTAGGCACCCCCGCCTAAAAATGGAGATAAAATTCTTTTTTCAGACAATTTTGGATGGGGAAAAATGAGCAAACCGCAGCTTTTTTGACCTCTAAAACGTCATTTTTGGGTTTTTCTGGTCTGTAGTCATGTTTCGGCGTTTTTATTTTTTCCGAACACTAATTTTTGACATTTTTTCGTATCAACTTCTACAATATTTTCTAAATGACTTCAAACTTGAAATATGCATAGATGGGTCTATTACGCAAAAAATGCACATTTTAGTTTTTGATTTTTGGAAAATTATGCTCAGCAATGCCGAATTTCAAAACCGACTTTTTTTTTCAATTGTTGAGCACAATTTTTGAAAAATCAAAAAACTACTTCCTGCATTTTTGCGTAATAACCCATCTATGTATATTTCAAGTTGAAGTCATTTCGAAAAAGTAGAAGTTGATACGAAAAAAATGTCAAAAAATTAGGTTCTGAAAAAATGAAAAAGCCGAAACAATGACTACATACGCAGAAAAACACCCGAAAATAACGTTTTAGAGGTAAAAAAAAACTGTGGTTTGCTTTTTTTCCCCCATCAAAATTGTTGAAAATAAGAATTTTATGTTCATTTATGGAAAAATGGTCCCAAAATCCCCAATATTAGATCCTCCATTTGATTAACTGTTATTTTATATTAAACAGTTCAAACAAATCTAAGTCACATTTAATATGTGAAAAATATTTTAGAGCGATAGACTTTTAAAGATTTTAATAACATTTCGACCTTATGAATGAAATTTTCGTTGCAAAATGAAATTTTGAAAGGTGCTCTCTATTACTAATAATTTTGTTTATATAAATTCGTTATATATAATATTAAACAATTATATATCATCACCTACACAATTTTCAATATAGTTATAAAAAAATTGAAGATCAATTTTAAATGACTCAACCGAACAAATTGTTATCATTACTGTCTGACAGACAAATTTTCAGATGCGATTTCAATAATAGGGATCGATATATAATATCAATTGACGACTATATATAATAATAAACGTTACTCAACGATTAATAGATATTTTTCGATACAATCGAATACGCTTTTCAATACTTTTTCAGCATAACAACAAAAAGAGGACAACTTTAGTATTTACTTAAAAAAGGAAACAAAAAAATGTTTAAAACAAAAGACTGTTGATTGTTACAAGAGTAATAGTAATCTCGCTTGTAAATAATTGATTCAGTTTCAATATAAGAATGATAGAATAGGTAGAGAAGTTTTAAAAGTAAGATACTCAAAATTTAAGTTGTAATTGCATACACAACTTTCTATTCGGTGTTCCTAATGAACTGATTACAGAGATAAGGAAAGCATCAATTTTCGGTTCTTTGTTGAAAATCACCTATAATCCTCAATTTTTAAGGTATTCTGAATAGAACTAAACCTTAAAAATTGTGGGGAACGGAATACGAGTGATTTTGGCGAAGCTTATAAGAATTCAAATCTTTCAATTGTTCCGTATTTGTACCCTCTAGGATATTGGATATTGCAAGTAATAAACAATTACCTACAAATATCTAGAAGCTCTGACAAATAATTGAAAGACCGAATTATTAGAATTTAGTCTAAATGGCGAACAGAGCTGGGCACTAATTACATTTTAAGTATTTAAATACTAAATACAAAATATATTTTTCAAATGTATTTAAATACAAAATACGAAATACAAAAATTGTACTTAAATACATTTTAAATACATTTCGTTATATATATATATATATATATATATATATATATATATATATATATATATATATATATATATATATATATATATATATATATATATATATATATATATATATATATATATATAGTAGCAGAGGAGAGCACTAATTGTACCTTGGAACCTTGTTGGAAGATATATGCTGGTATCCTGGACCATGGTCGAAAGAGTGCGACGAATGACTGAAGGGTTGAATAGGGAAAAAAAGAGAAAGGTGCTTTTCGTAGCGGTAGAGGATTCGTCTATCAAATTTTTTTTATTGAGGCAAATGATAGTAATGGATGAATAAAATTCACATTACTGTTTGCCATGGTGGCGAACTTAACCACTCACGACAGTACCAATGACGCAACTAATTCTGTAATTCATCAAGCAAAACCTATCAATAATCGCTGGAGAAGTGTTCAATCATCTTTTGTCGGAACAAGAATGGATGTGTTTTCCGAATTTCTCTCCTAAGTTTTTGAACGTATTTACAACTTTTTGTATTTAAATACAGTATTTAAATAGCGTAAAAGGTAGTTAGATATTGTATTTAAATACATAAAAATAAAATGTATTTATAAATAAAATTTCAAATACATTTCAGTATTTAAATATTGTTTAAATACAAGTATTAAAATACAGTCCAGCTCTGATAGCGAAAAAAGGAGTTAATAACACAATTTTTTTTAGCTAAGCTGAAAAATGGAGAAGGGAAAGTGGTATTAAAAAAAATTATATCCCTAGAAAAGAGAGGTAAAAAAAAACATTTCTAGCTATCAGCCCCGGTATCATTAAAAGCACTGTTTAATAATAATAAAAAAATATAACCATCAATGAAAAAATATATATTTTTCCGTTTTCTCTACAACAAAAAAATCCAAAGGAAACCCTACCAGACAATAAAAGGAGTCGATAACACAATTGTCCTTAGCTAAGCTAAAAAATGAAGAAGGGAAGCCGACTTCGCCTATACAATCTCGGTGAGGTCTAGAAGTTCTGCGTTAGCTTTCAAACTTGAAGCACATACAGCTGGTAATTTTAGCTTTTCGGAGGTGATGTTTTATGCCACTACGCCCCTTGCAAGTGGGTACTGAGCTCTTTAACTTGGATATGATCTTAGCTAAGTGAAAATAAATAGCAGACATACTTCAGCGAAAGAATAAGAGCATGAGATGACTTCCCTCCCATTCGACAATTAAGTCCGCAGTCTGCAATTCCACAACTAGCAGACTAACAAAAAAAATTGGCGAATAGCGATAGCGATTATTTGAAAAAAGTTGCGGAATTGTAGTTAGCGGATTGCCAAAATTTATAGTTCACTATCGCAACTTTCAAAAACCAATGAAATTTAATTTCAGGGGAATTCAAGAATATTCCTAAAGTGTTTAGAAACTTCTAGATTCTTGAGTTGCCCCGAAGAGCTTCATTTCAACCATAAGAGGAATAAACTCATTTTTCTCTTACGATGCGTGTAAGGGTAACATGTTTTTTATTCCTGAATAAAAACCTAGGATAATAAATGAAAAGAATATGTTCATTCAATTCAGATTTTATATATTTTTTTAAAAATTGATGTGAATTATTTTTTTTATATAGTGTTATTGTAAATGAATTATCCCTGACTGATGAGAACTTTGAGAAGCTGGTGTTTGTGAATGGAAATATGCACCTCTTGAAGGGGAAGTGGCTGTGCCAGAGGGAGGAGAAGGAAGAGGAGGAGGAGAGGATGATGAGGAGGAGGAGGAGGAAGAGGAGGAGGAGGACAAAGAGTAAAGAATGTATAATTATTACTAATATATATATATATATATATATATATATATATATATATATATATATATATATATATATATATATATATATATATATATATATATATATATATATATATATATATATATAT
>JABUQX010091880.1:27500-30000 GCA_015478945.1 Trachelipus rathkii | reverse complement strand
TTCCTTGTATTTGTTGTTACACGAGGTCTAGTTTTGATACATTGTAAGCATTGACTGAAAACTCACTTACATAGGTGTATTGTTCCTTGGAATTTAAGTTATATATTTAGTTTATTCGAAATAGGTCCACCAAGTAGCTTAATACATCACAATAAAGTGTCTCGAAATCTTCGATTCTAGCTATTCTTCCGTTCTTCCAAAAAGATTGCAAGTTTCATCTCTAATTCGTAAAAACAAGTCTTTAGAAAAACTGCCCCTTGATAACCATCTGTGTCACAGTAAATAGCAAAGCTGAATGTTCCGCTCCTATGTGTTGCAAAGTGCAGAAAACAGTCTTAATTTTAAATAAACATTTTGAATAAATCCCAAATTATAATAATATAATTGGAAAAGTGGCTGATAATTTTCAAATACCCAATAAATTATATATATATATATATATATATATATATGTATATATATAAGAAGGGAGGCAATATATATATATATATATATATATATATATATATATATATATATATATATATATATCATATAATATTATATATATATATATTATATATATATATATAATAGTTTACAAAATAATTGGAAGGGGGCGCAACATAAATTGATATGGAAAAGTGGGGCACAAATACAAAAGGTAACGAACAATTATCTATAGCATTAACGTTTTTCGATCTTGAAAAAAGACTGTTCGAGAAAGAATTTCTGTGTTTGAAGTTCTTGAAGAATGGAAATGGTAAACCATGCCGAAACGATGATTGTTTTAGAAAAAAGAAAGTTTGATCCAAGTCTGTTTTGGTCAGGGGTACGACGGGTGCGCAGTATGGCAGAGAAAGAACGTGGAGTCAAAAGGAAACTGGCAGGAAAAATATAAAAAAAAAGGATTATATTTCACTGTGTAAGTCATCGGCTTAATTTGTCAATGAATTCGGAAATTCGGAAATTACTATTGCTACAGATAAAAAAACACTTTTTGCAGCAGACTCCGATCCACGCCTAAGAAGAAAATACATTCCCAACCTGGCCGAAACTTTGTGAACCCGTTGGGTTAAAAAATTCATAGTATTTGCATTTTCCATACAAATATGATAAAAATCGTTGAAGGGTTGGAAATTTTCAAAGGGAAGGCAACAACCAACAAGAAAAACAACTTTTCTATTTATATGTTCGGCAACCAAGCCCGCAATTTCATTATTGCTCCCTTAGATAGCCAAATATTTTGCTTAGTTGAAACCAGTGGCTAACTTATTTCAACAAAAAAATATTGATCTTTGCAGTGCTTTGGATCATGTCCAAAGAATTTTGAAAGTGTCAAACACATACTACAAACCTGGTGATCAAATAATTGCTGATCTGCTCTGATTTGTCAATGTTATTACTGCTGAGTACTTATCAGAACTTGCACTATCTAGAAAAAGTACAGATGCCCAACAAAACATAAAGCAAATCCATCCCCAGTGCCTAAAACTGTTTGGCTGCAATATGGAAGCGTTCTGTACTTGTTCCTTATCTTGACTCACTTTCAATCTCTTTATAGATTTTCAGAAAACAACATGCCAGCATTTCATCTTTTTCATTTGCATCTGTTTCTTATGTTAAATGATCCCATAGGCAATTTGCGTGAGAAAATAAAATGTTTTTGAGAGTTTTATGATCTTGATATCAACAAAATTCATACCGAAACTGACTTATGGTATAAAAAAATGGATAAACAAAAGTTGAAAGACTTGGAACTTACTGAAGTCCTTAAAGAAGCCGACCCTTTTTCTCCTCAAAATCAAAAACCTGTCCATTAATTGCACTGGTGCTACCGTGTTCAGCAAGTACCATTGAAAGGTCTTTCGGCACTCTGCGAAGAGTAAAGGCTTGGCTAAGAAACACAATGAACGTATATAGAATGAGTATTGATAGAATATTAGTAAATGAAAAAATGAACGAATTGTAAATGTAATTGCAAAATTATCTGAAAATCCAAGACGTCTAATGCTAGTTTAAATTTAATATTAGTTACCACTCAGGACTCAGTACTCGCCAACCCCTATAAATATTACTTTACGTTTCTCAAATCGGTATTTTTTTTACTCACCTCGTGACACCTAAAAAATTTTAATTACAACTGTTGTTAGCTTGTTATTTTATTTATTTTATAACCGAAATAACCTTTTTTTGTATGATATTTTTTATTAGCCTTGAAAAGGAAAATCGAGTTTATCCAACTCACACCGTCTACTGATCAGCGCGAGCAAGGACATAAATCACTCAACCTTTGTAGCCCCTAAGTCAAATCCTGCTTACACACCACACCTATATATATATATTATATATATATATTAATATAATAATATATATATATTATATATATATATATATATATAATATATATATATATATATATATATATATATATATATTATATAATAATATATATATATATATATATATATTATTTATGAGACACCCTCTGGATTTTCATTGAACTTATACGAAATGTTTG
>JABUQX010091880.1:12500-15000 GCA_015478945.1 Trachelipus rathkii | reverse complement strand
ATTATATATATATATATATGATATATATATATATATAGTATATATATATATATATTATATATTAATATATATATATATACATATATATATATTTAGTTATATATATACTATATATATTATAAATATGATATATATATATATATATAATATATATAATATATATTATATATTAATATAGTATATATATATATATTATATATATATATAATATTTTCTTTTTTTATCCTCTTTTTTTTATATCTAGATATGGGGTAGGAGTACGTAACATGCAAAAAAAATAAAATAGTTAGGTAGAATATAATGGAGTAAGTGAAAAGGAAATGAGAGCAAGTCGCAGTCAAAATAAATCCAGTCTCTGAGGGCTTCACAAGAAAAAGACGAACCCACGCTGTTATGTCTCGTCAATGTGGGGTTCATTCCCTGGGCCTCGACCACAGCCGTACCCTCTTACCAAAACCCCGCCATTCACTCCGTATTATATACATCTCTCCTATGCCAAACTCATTTTCCTTTCCTTCAGACCTTCCTTTACTGACTCATTCCACTTTTTCTTCGGTCCCCCAGCAGGTCAGTTCTCACCAACCTCACCACAACTAACTATCATTCATCCTTCACATATGACCGAACCATCTTTATGCACTTTCGTTTAATCTCTCATTTACGCCTTTGTTCACGCCACTAAACTCCCTAATGCGATCATTACTCGCTCATTTTATCACTTCTTCTCACACCTAACACAACCCTAAGTTTGTCTATCTGAACAGATTGCACTTTAGATTTGTAACTCTTATACCATTTCAAAGTTTCACTACTATGCATTAACAAAGGTGACAACATACGCTCATGCAAAACTATAGTGCAATCAAGACTTAGTCCCTTTATTTAATTGCACTATCCACCTTCCTACCATTCGCAACTCTCTTAATATATTCTGCATCTTCCGTTCACTTTTCATCCAGTATATATCCTAAATATTTAAACTCTGATATTTGTTCCAATTACTCACCATCCAACATGACTACACACCGCGAACTCTATTCACTCGCTACCATAACCTTACTCGTATGTACATTTACTTCAAACCTCTCCGCTTATACCCTCTGCCACACCCATCTTCCAATACTCTCAAACTATCTTCAGATTCGCCACACTAAGCCAAATCATCCTCGTCCAATAAGCAGGGCACTCTCCACTATTTTACATTCTTCATCATTCTAACAACTTCCCCTTCCATTACTACCTCTAATCTTTCATCATCCCATCCATATACAAATTAAATAACCAAGAAGACATAATACATTCCTTTCTCCCTTCACTATTAACAATATTAATATTAAACCAATCACTTTCAACTCCATTTATTCTTACACACGCTTCACTATCGTCATACATATTTTTGATTCCATTTCAGAAGACCTATCACCAATTACCATATATATCACTAACATTCTGCCACAGAGCTTCCCTATCCTATTAATCCTGTTATACGCTTGTTGCAAGTCCATAATACCTAAATACAATTTACATATATTATATATATATATAATATAATATATAATATATATATATTGTATATATATATATATATATATATATATATATATATATATAATATAACATGTATATATATATATATATATATATAACCGTCCGATTCGACAAACTTTATCGAAGGACAAAGCACTATGGGCGCAGAACAAATCTAACATCTATTAACTCGACAACGTTTCGCCACAACTGCGCCATCATCAAGTTCTAAAGAATATTAAATTTAAAAATTAAAATTTGAATACTTGTATACCATAAGTATAATACATTCGACGACCAAAAAATAAAACATTAATGATAAAGTAATAACAATACAATAATATAATACATCTAATAATTATAAGAATAATAACTAAAAAAATGGTTAAAAATAAATAAAACAATAAAATAGTTGGTTTTGTGGGTTATTTTAGCAGCTGTTATTAATATGATTAAGCTGCTAATACATTAAGACATCATCCCTCTTATATATATATATATATTTACTATATAATATATATATATATATTATACTATACTAATAATATGTATATTATATATATATGATATATATTATATTATATTAATATAATATATATATTATATATATATATATATTAAGATATAATATATATATATATATATATATTATAATATATATATACTTATATATATTATATATATAATTGTTATTCAAATTTTTTATTATATGTAATATAATATATTATGTAATATATATTATACAGATGTATATATATTTATATTTAGTGATTGTGATCGAAAATAACGCAGAACCGCACGCAAATAACCGCAACCGCAAATGCGAAGCAACCGCACATAATTTGACAACCGCAACCGCGTTGTCACTGGTATACACAACCGCAACCACAACCCGCGCGTTGTCAGCTGCTCTAAAACACCGCAACTGCGGTTGTCCGGAAGTTATCTTTTTAAAAATACTTTCTTATGCTAT
>JABUQX010091880.1:5000-10000 GCA_015478945.1 Trachelipus rathkii | reverse complement strand
TATATAATATATAATATATATATATATACTGTATATATATATGGATGATTTGGTTTTTGTGTGACAAAATCGAAAGAGTTTGATGATTGTAGGAGAGATTTGGTAGGTGTGTAAATTGTTAAAAGGAAGGGTTTGAAAGTAAACGTTGATAAGAGTAAGTTATTGGATTGCGAGTGGTGGACAGTTTCAGAGTGAAGTCATATCGTTAGATGTGATCAGGTTGGAACAAGTGTCTGAGTTTAAATATTTCAGATATAGTTTAATGAAAAGGGAAACAGATGATGCAGAGATGTAGTAGGAAAGTTTGTGAATGGCAGGAAGGTGCTGGTGCAATTAAATCGCTTTTGCGATGTAAAGGGACAAGTCTTTAGTGCGCTAGGATCTTACATGAGGTATGTTGTTTACCGTGTTAATGTATAGTAGTGAGGACTATGGTCTGGAAAAAGCGGTTTAGATCATAAAGTACAATGTGTTCAGATAGGCAATTTAGGTGCTTGTTAGGTGTGAGAAGAATTGAGTAAAATGAAAATGAACGTATTAGTAGAGAGATGTATGGTGTGAAGAAAGGGAGTAAACGAAGAATAAGACGTGAAGTACGTGTGAGCGATGGTTTGTCACGATGTGAGTGGATGGATGACAGCCAGTTGGTTAAGCGGATGCTATAGAGATAAGTGTGTGGAATTCGCCGGCTGAGACGAAGGAAAAGTGGCATTCAGTCAGTAAAGGAATTCCTGGAGGAGAAAAATGTGGAAATTTGGCAGAAGGAGAGAAGAAGCTGCAAATAGAAATGATATGGCGGCTAATTTCTGAGGGCTGCTATGGGGATTGTGGCCCACTTGGGGCCAAGGAATGAACCCCACATTGACGTGATGCCCATAGTGAGGTCCGTCGCGGTCCCGTGAAGCTCCAGGGTGACAATTTTCTGAACTGGCGACGAGTTTCTCATAAAAGTATGAAAGGGGGTTGGTAGGCTGAGCTTTCCTTTTCGACTTGCGTCATATTCCTTCTTACTTACTTTCTTCCCGGTGCATGTGAGCACCTTACCCAGTCATTGGAGAGAGAGGTGGGTGATGGTGATATATATATAATATATAATATATATTATTATATATATATAATAATATAGTATATAATATATATATATATATATGATATATATATATATAAAAGATAATATATATATATAACACCCTGGTAACTCTTGCAAACAGAGGCTAAATTCCACATTAAAAGACGTAAAATTTAGTAATATTCAAGGTAATAATAATAATAATAATAATAATAATAATAATAATAATACATAATAATAATAATAATAATAATAATATCAATAATTTAATTATCTATTATTATTATTATTAATTATTATTATTATTATTATTATTATTATTTATTATTATTATTCGAGTCATTAGTAATAGTAGTAGTATTAGTAGCAGTAGAGTAGTAGTAGGAGTAATAGTAGTAGTAAACAAAGCATTTGTGAAATTTTTTTACTTGCACAACCGCACCGCAACCACAGCACAACGAAGTGTTGTTGAAAATTTAAGAACCGCAACCGCAACCGCAACGCCGCGGTTGGTTGAAAAAAATATTAAGAACGCAAAAAACCGCAAACCACGGTTAGCAAGAAATTCAGCTTGCTCCAATCACTAATTATACTATATATTATATTATATATATACTATATATATAATATATATATATATATATATAATATATATAGATATATATGAATATATATGTGTGTGTGTGTTGTGTGTGTGGGGTGTGTGTGTGTGTGTGTGTGTGAATGTGTGTGTATGTAGTGTGTGAATGTTGTGTGTAGTATATGTTACAATTTTAAAAATTAGATGAAACGGTTGAAATTGACATGTTAAGATAATAAAAAACGTAAAAAAAATCAGAAAATAAAATTACCTGAAAATGTTTATGAAGGATCGAATTTTCAGATATTCATAACATTTTGAAGTGGAGGACCCTTGTTAATTTTATACACCACGGAAATGATTTTCATAATCTTACAGGAAAATGTTCTAAAAATGAACCTGTAGAGAAGATCTTAAACTTAAAAAAAAAATTTAACATCCTTCGCGCAGCATACCATGCATATTATCTTGTAGATTTGTTTTTCCCTACAAATATGAAATTGGGGAACTTCATAACCTTTTTCAGGAATCATTTCCTCAAAATTTTTTCTTTTCCCATTTCACTTCTTCGCAGCTCATTTCAAACATTCGTTAAGTTCAATTGAAAATCCAGAGGTTGTCTCATAAATATATAAAAATATATCATATATAGTATATTATATATATAGATTATATATATAGTATATATATATATATATATAATATATATATATATAGGGGTTGATAGATATATATATATATTATATATATATATATATATATATATATATATATATAGGTGTGTGTGTAAGCAGGATTTGACTTAGGGGCTATCAAAGGTTGAGTGATTTATGTCCTTGCTCGCGCTGATCAGTAGACGGTGTGAGTTGGATAAACTCCAGATTTTTCCTTTTCAAGGCTAATAAAAAATATCATACAAAAAAAGTTTTTTCGGTTATAAAATAAATAAAATGACAAGTCTACAACAGTTTTAATTAAACAATTTTAGGTGTCACGAGGTGAGTAAAAAAAAAATACCTATTTGAGAAACGTAAAGTAATATTTATAGGGGTTGGCGAGTACTGAGTCCTGAGTGGTAACTAATATTAAATTTAAACTAGCATTAGACGTCTTGGATTTTCAGATAATTTTGCAATTACATTTACAATTCGTTCATTTTTTCCAATTTACTAATGATTCTATCATACTATTCTATATACGTTCATTGTGTTTCTTAGCCAAGGCCTTTACTCTTTCGCAGCAGTGCCGAAAGAGACCTTTCAATGGTACTTGCTAACACGGTTAGCCCAGTGCATTAAATGACAGGTTTTTGATTTTGAGGAAGAAAAAAAGGTCGGCTTCGTTAATGCGACTTCAGTAAGTTCCAAGTCTTCTCAACTTTTGTTTATCCATTTTTTATTACCAGTAAGTCAAGTTTCGGTCATGATTTTGTGATATCAAGACTCATAACTCTCAAAAACATTTATTTTCTCAACGCCAAAATTGCCTATGGGATCATTTACATAAGAAACAGATGCAAATGAAAAAGCATGAAATTGCTGCATGTGTTTTCTGAAAATCTTAATCTCTGAAAAATTGAAAGTGAGGTCAAGATAAGGAACAAGTACAGAACGCTTCCAATATTCAGCATAAGTTTTAGCAGGAATAGATATTGCTTGTATGTTGTTGGGATTGTATTTTTTCTACGATAGTGCAAGTTCATGATAAGTAGGCCAGCAGTAATAACATGACAAATCAAGCATATCAAGAAGTTATTTGATCACCACGGTTATGTAGTAGGTCGTTTGACAAACTTTTCAAAATTCTTTGAGACGATGATCAAGAGCACTGCATAAGATCAATATTTTTTGTTTAATAATGTTAGCCACTGGTTCAACTAAAGCAAAATTTTTGGCTATTAAGAGGTAATAATGAAATTGGGGTCTTGTTCGAACACTATAATAGAAAAGTTGTTTTTCTTGTTTGATTGTTGCCTTCTTTAATTTTTCTAACCCTTCAACGGTTTTTATCATATTATGTATGAAAAATAGCGAATACTTGAATATTTTTTAACCCAACGGGTTCACAAAGTTTTCGGCAGGTGGGAATGTATTTCTTCTTAGGGTGCGTATGGAGTCTCTGAAAAGTTGTCTTTTATGGTAGCATAGATTTCGACAACTGAGTGGATTCTATCCTGAATCGGACTCTATTAGGAAATGTGTATTCCTTTTTTTTATATATTTTTCCTGCAGTTTCTTTTGAACTCCACGTTTCTTTTCTCTGCCATTACCTGCGCACCGTCTACCCCTGACCAAAAAGACTTGGATCCAAAGCTTTCTTTTTCTAAAAACAAATCAATCGTCTTGGCAATGGTTTTACCATCCATCCTCACAAGAACTTCAAACACCAAGAAAAATTCTTCTCGAACAGTCATTTTTCAAGATACGGAAAAAACCTTAATCCTATAAGTCAGTGTTTCTCAACCTTCTTGTATTTGTGCCCCACTCTTCCATCAATTAATGTTTGCGCCCCCCTTCCAATATATTTGTTAAAGTATATATTATATTTATATATTATATATATATATATAGTATATATATATATAATATAGTATATAATATATATATATTATATATATAGTATATATATATATATATATATAATATATATATTATATATATATAGTAGTTATATATATATACTAATATAATTATTGGGTTATTTTGGAAAATATCAGCCACTTTCTCCAATTATAGTATTGCAATTTGGAATTTATTCAAAATGTTTTATTTAAAATTAAGTGTTTCTGCACTATGCACACATAGGAGCCGCGTAAATTCAGCTTAGCTTATTTTTACACTGTGACACAAGATGGTTATCACGGGGCAGTTGTCTAAGACTTGTTTACGAATTAAGAGATGAACTTGCAATCTTCTTGGAAGAGGAAAATAGCGAGGAATCGAAGAAGTTTCGAGACACTTTATTTGTGATGGAATTAAGCTACTTGGTGGACATATTCGATAAACTAAATATATTAAACCTTAAACTCCAAGGAACAAATACACATATCTTGCAGATGAGTGACACAGTAAATGCTTTTTGTAGAAAATTAGAGTTGTGGAACAACAAAATAAAGGAAAGAAAATTAGAAATGTTTGCAAATGTGGATGAATTTGTCAAAACATACACTGCAGAAGAGCAACATAATCAATATATTATTAGCAACTATTGAAAATCATTTAACAATGCTGAGGAAGAATTTTAGAAACTATTTTATAAATGACGACAACATATTAGCAAAATACCATTGGGTTAGAAACCCCTTTGAAAACGTTTCTGAAGATTTTTCAATGGAAGAAGAAGAACAATGCT
>JABUQX010091879.1:35000-52439 GCA_015478945.1 Trachelipus rathkii | reverse complement strand
AGTACGATCATCCTCACTGCCTCAAGATATCCCCAACGTTCTCATTATTAAAGTCCACTTGACGTAACACACTTACCTGTACGCAAAAATGAATAGCGTAGCAAATCTGAACAATTTAAACTAACGGTGATATATGTCACTATACTCGATAAACCTACTGAAGAGAGTGACGAGTAATCACCTAGGGAGTAATAAACTCATCTATCCCGGATTAGCCTACACTACATAACATCTTTCCCTCAGTATTAAGCCAATACTCATATCAGACTAATTAGTTACATCATATTCATTCATAGCGGAGTAGTGGAACGCGCCGGTGAAATGTCAGTAGTGATATGAGAGTACGGACACTAAACGTCGCGGCTGGCTCGTGCGAGACTCAGCACAGCCGTCATTGGCAACTTCCTTATCCAGGGAAGGCTCTTTCTTCTTACCTCGCGAGGAAAGCTCAATCTTCAATCGCTCCGGGTAAAGAGGTTATAGTCTCGGCAACTCGGCTCGCCTCGTCAGATGTATTCTAGACGGCCCAAAGGCGCCGATCACCCGAGATAAACCTCCACCTGACCGCATACCAATGTTCAAGAGCTGCAACGGGTCGAGAAAAGGCTCTACTTTTTCCGTAAAAAGGCCAGTGAGAATTCCGCCTTTTTTGACCTCAGGAAGCCAGCGTGAATATCCAATCCGAGCCGCAACGCTGCAACCCCATCTCCGGGACATAACGACCACATCGATTTTGGAGTTTTGTCACTATTTGGTTCTCCGGAAAGACCCGCCACCCCCGCACATCGTTCTGGGAGTCTCTCCGTACCTCCGGCTTATGACTCTAGTCGAGACTTTATCCCAGTGAGAGGGCAAGGGAGGACATAATAATGCCTTCTCGCTCTCCTACTTTCCGTAGGAGAGCTGCCGACATACTGTTGAGAAGCACTCGTGTGCCCGCCCACGCAGCCAGGCAGAGTACTATAATACGTCAGCTTTTGTCTCCTGCTGACACCAGGCACACGCGGTGAAGTTATTCCTCCCATCCACACCACACGACTCAGTCCCACGCTCTAGGCACACACTCAGCAGATCACACTCCTGAAAACGCAGTAGAAGAGACAGGGACATTGGACATCTTTAACACGGGACATCTCGGACTTTCCGAGTCGGTAAACTCGTCAGAAACCTCATCTCCCGGATGCCTCGACCAATCATCCTTCCCCGTTCCACCTCTCGCATGCTCTATCATGCGAGAGGTGGGGAAGCCCGGAGCGATGATGGGGGCTCTGCCCTGCGTAGTACGAATGCGTCATTGGCACCTTCCTTACAGGGAGACTCTTCTTCTCTCGCGAGATGGCCAACCTCTTCAAGATCGAGGCGTAGACGTTTGTCTCGGACTCGGCCTTGCCTCCGTAGATGTGTCTAGACGGCCAGGCGCCGACCTTCCCGAAGATAACCTCCACCCCAGGTAAGATCGTCCAAGAGCTCAACGGGTCGAGAAAATGCTCTACTTTTCCGTAAAAATAGGCGGAAAAATCCGCCATTTTTCGAACTCGAAGCAGGGAAAACTCGAGCGCACATCGGCTTGCACTCAAAAACCCCCACATATCCTGGGGTAACTTTTACACGTAGAAACTTTCACTTAATTCGAAGTTATAGCGTAGTTCTGTTTTTCGAACTGTTCTGGTGAATCGTCCGCAGCAAGACGCGGAGCCAACCGTCTTATTAATAAATTTTTCGTTCTGGCAATATAACCTCTCCACGTAACAGTATCTCTGGGCTGTTTTATATTTATCTTCTACATAATACTATAGTACGTAGAAAGATCTTATGATTATCCAAGATTAGAGAGGGCAAAGGGAGTAACATATATATATATCGTCATTTCTCGCTCTCCCTATTTTAACGTATAGGTAGTAGCTGCGACATAACGGTATGTAGAAATAACATAAATAGAACACTCATGAGTAGATCTCCGACCATCTCAAAGCAGCTAGATAGCGAGCTATCTCTACAAATCTGAGAGCTTTGAGCCTACTGCTTAGAACTAACATCTATAGTAGCAGACATACGTACGGTGAATGATTCATCTACCCATCTATCTCGCCCTATCAAGCATCCCGGCGACTGCACATCTAACGCCACAACGCGCCTCTCGCGGGATCGACCACTCCTGACACGAACACACGTCAGGAGAGACGTGGGACACTGCTAGAAACGCATCACACCACATACGCCGAAACGGGAATGTTCTTCGATTGATTAAATAAGCTAAACATACGTCTGACGCTCCGAGGTGGTTGTTCGAACAGTTACATCGATTGTAAAGGATGTGGCGCGGTGATGAATACTGCTGTCTCGAATGCTTGCTCCAGTGACAACGCTAATGATACGACCAACTCCTCATTCGGTTAATCAAGCCCCGTTCCAACATGTGCAGGAAAGACACGGATTTTCTGCAGTCAGCTCTCATCCGTTTTCGCAGAAACCGACGAAGGAGTGGGGAAAAGTGAAGGGTTGAAGTCCAGTTTTGCACAGAATGCTTGCTGCTATACTCGATCTGTTAGGGGTGGTGCAATGGCATGTGGAGCCTCTCGCCGAGTCTGCAAACCCCGAGAACAACCGAGAAGAATGACATTGTAGAGCACCTTAACTCTCCTTACCCGGGCATAGGAAGCATGGTGCAATGGTTCTCTCGCTGGCTGCAGCTAGGCGCACCAATGTGTCTTGACAGTTGGGTAGAACATCTGCTTTTGCTAAATGCGAGCGTAACCGTCTCTTGCTAGCATCGCAAGAGAGTGCGCCTTCTCTAGTAATAACCGGCCGGCTCACGTTGCGCACAGCATACTTCGCACAGAATACCGCGGAACCGCAAGGGTCCCGCAATATTACGTCGAGAGGCCGACTGAGAGGATCTCAAACGAAGGGTGGCGAAAAACCAGGAAAGCCTCAAACATTGTATCGAATGTAGCGTTGTTACCTGTATACTTGAGGTGGAGAAGCCAGGTATACCCAAAATCCGAGTTATAATTTATCGGAGCTGCGCTCTTCGATAGCAGGGAAAGCTCGACCGCCATTTTCACGCTCTACGCCGCACCGAATAAGTACCTAGAACCACTCTCATCACTCGGGTCCTCGCGGATCACATCCACTCGAGATAGAAGTAGTGTAGTTGATCCATCTCGTAAATCGTGAGTTAGAACCCTACTTTACAGGTATTTTCACTTGAATTCTAGCGTACCCCGAGAAAGATTGAGGCGCCACAACGGTAAACAGGTATTGCCACTGTTTACCGAAGGAATCGTCTAAGCTCTTATCCATGGCAGTCTCTCCGATCACCACTGTACGCACAACTACCGAAGCCTTAAGGAACATTTAGATACGAAGTGGAAGCGTGTAAAACCCCTAAAACTCGTAGTCGGTGAAACGCACGTAGGACTGAAGACGGGCGGAGTCAGACAAATACATTAAACTCCAGTGCCTCAGTCTCTCCCTCTTAATCATTTTGACACGTATCTTATGAAACGAAGCACGTCACGACAAACCTGAGCACTTACACTTGTTGTAAAATCACAGCAGTTGGTTCCCTCCGCTCTACTCCAGTCAATGTTTGCCCTACCGGTCTCTGCCACCGACCGTCCTCTATGAGGCCTGTAGGCTGAGCTGAGACGGTTTTGAATGCACCGCTGTATAAATATAATGGCAAGCAACAACTATAGAGCTAACAAAGATGAGCTACGCGTGGACCGATGCTATCTTTTTTCCTATCGTATATTCTCTCCATACCTCTCGAACTAGATTTCAGAGTAATAACAATCATGGATAATGTGCTTCACGCCATATTAGGTTCCTGAGGCGTCTTACACACTACCTCTATATATACCTTTTCACGCAGAGAAGAGACGTTGAATACATTCGAATTATAACACGTGGAATAATATATCATGCTTACGGGTAGATAATATAATATAAATAATATATTACTAGCTAGTGGTATGAATCATCACTTCATACGGGAGAAACTCTAAATTACTACTTTATACCGGTTTAATTGTCATTACATCAACATATACTTCCTACCGTTATCCTACACCTCTCTAGCATGCTCTTAATCCTATTATTACGCTGGAGAGTGGAGATAAGTAATCAAGTGAAACGATGATGGGTAGTCAAGTCATGCCATTGTCGAAGTACTAGAAGCGTATTTATTGGAGCACTATATATAGTTCCTTCTTAAACTCAAAGGGAATGAAGCCTAAGCATATGCATATTCGTTCGTTACAGTCCTCAACGCGGGTATAGGCATATGGCACAAGAACTTTCTTTCCTATCTCGCGGATGGTAAAGGTTAGTTGTCTAGCTCGGACTCGGCTCGCCTCGTAGATGTTTCTAAGCGCCCAGGGGCGCGGCTCGTACGCGCTAAGATAAGCAACTCCACCAACCCGGCCTCATCTTACTTTATGCTTGCAGTACTCCTGACCAGCATTGGAATCATTATGGCCTAGAGGCACCGATCTTCTCACATAGAAGATCAAGTAGATACAGCGTACTTCTCAGAGAAGGTATCTTCAACGAGGTGGAAAGGTCGAAGAAAGAATGCTAGATGGCTCTAACTCTCTTACACATCCGTGAAAAAGGGGTCGAGAACCAACCAAGTTGAGGGGCTCTTATTTAATCTCACGAGTAGGCCTTCACTCAGAAGAGTGTGCACATAGAAGACGTAGGTTTGTAAAGTGACTAGGATCTAAGAGTCTTCTGCGGGCAAAGAAGGAAGAAACATGCTGGGATCAACTGAAGGCAGCGGCTGCGAGAAGACCTACATTGGGTAATACGCGGACATTTCGACCTACGCAGTTAAATACTGAAAATACATATTATAGATGTTTATCATCTTTCTGGTTTAATCCTTGGTGAGAGATATTCTTAAGGTTAGAAGGCACCGCAACAATGGAACTGTAAATATAACAATATAATAAATAAACTATGAGCTTATTTAATCTATTCTCTCGTGCTACTCTGTTTTTTTTTTTCTCAGGAAGTTAAGGTAGAGAACATATATACTATATCGTATGTGCATGATAGGAAAGTAACTAAAGAAATTATTAGTAAATAAGAATTATTAGATCACCTTATTTATCTACTGCTTTAAACGGTATCTCTAGCAACTACTCGGCAAGTAGGCGGGCTCTTGACGAGGTGACGGGGAAGGACACGAGGCCTGTGACGAGACAGTATTTCTGATGAGCCCATGTAGGGACACTGCGTAGGTCCCGCCGGCCGACTGTACGCGCAACCACGGGCGTGACATCACCCGTATCGGGAGCACAAATTGCACCAGTCACCAATAGAGTCGAGAGGTTCCGAGAACACTCCTCCGAAGGGGGGAAATTAGTCCTACCCCGTAGTTCCCCTCGGAAGAGCCGAAGAGACCCCTTAGACTGCCTGCCATCGGTTGCGGTATACCTTCAGGGGGTATTCTTTAGTAAAAAAAAAAACAGCAAAATTTTAATTATGTAGTTTTTGAGATTTTTTTTTTTATTTTTTAACATTTTCGCGCAACTAAAATTGGACTCCACGCGATTCATACAACTATATTCCTTTCCCTGTATGCTATATGTAGTTTTTGAGATATGCAGGATAAAAGTTATGACAAGAAATTTTTGTCTGTTAATGAAATACACTCTTTTCCCTATATAGTTATATATATATATCAATATTTATTATACTATTATATAATATATATATTAATATATATATATATAACTTATATATATATATATAGTATATATTATATAATATATAATATATATTATATATATAAATATATATATTATAATATATTATAAATTAACTATAAATACCTACCTATTGTTTACTACATTCTAAAGTGCAATACATATTCGGAAGGTAGGTACCAAACTAACATTATTTTATATATTTCAGAATATTTAAGTAATTAAATAATGAATAAAACATTGTGTGTCTAATTGCAAGTAGACAGTGTAAACGTTGCAAGATTCATTTTGTTATGTGTGTGTGATATTGATGCTTAGTTCTAAGCAACATTTCCATCCAGAAAATAATATATTTTTCCAATGTTTTGGTAGCGTACAAAGCTACTACTTTGGTATGCCTATGGTGACATAAAATATAGCACTGGGCATATCTTTATATGTGAAGTTTGTAAAAATTATATACTATGAAAGGATGGCTTAAGAGGAACAAAGTCAATGCTTTGGCTATTCTCTAGAATATGGCGATACCCAGATAACACTATGATGACTGCTACTTATATCACTCATATATATATTAACTAAAAATATGGAAAAGGTAAGGAAGGCAACTCTTCCATACCAGCATATTCCTCTTCCAGAGCCTCCAGTCATTTTCATAATTGAGAACAACACCCTATGCTTCACTCCAACCCCTTCTGTAAGTAAAGAATTGATTTAGTGAACAAGTCCTATAGACATGAGTTTCTGATTTTTTTAATTAATTTATTTTTTCATTTAAAAATCCATGAGAATAGGAACCTAAAGGCATTTATAGATAACTAAATAAAAAAACATTATAAATTATATCTAATCTCATAGTTATTATAAAAATGCCTACGCATACACTTCTATACAAACTCCTACACACATAGCACATCCGTATTCATACACACATAACACCAAACATATATTATATAATATATATATATATATATATTTTATTATATATATAAATATATATACTACTAATATATATATATAATATATATATTATATATAATATATATATATATATATATATATATATATATATATATTAAGTAATACATATACTATATATAATATATATATATATATATATAATATATATATATATATATATGAGCATATATAATATATACTTATAATATATATATGATGATAAATCAGTATTTATATATATATATTTATATATGTATTACATAAATACACTACATACATACATAACATATCAATACATACTATCATTTCCATATACGATAAGCCATACAAATTACATACATAAATAGCACTATCACATACCATTACATAAATACAATACATAGCTATAACAAAAATAATACATACATCAAATACATCCATAAAATACATACATACATACATAGAGTACATACATTAAATATTATTTTGCTTAATATAAAAGTTTCAATATGTCGCATAATTGAAACTTAATATATAAGGTCAAAAATAACGATTCTTTCAATCCCAGACTTATATACGATGTTATGTCCTTTATTGAAACGCAAACTCCAAAAATTTAAAGTGTCTAAAATTTTTTAAACACTTTTGAAAAATCTGAAATAACTCGCTTTCCATTTCTTTTTAGACGTTAACATCATCCTTCTGGAGCCCAGTGGATTGCCCTCACACCACAAGTACTGTTAGTACAAAGCCTACTGACAAAGGGCCTATTAATACTCAAATTTCAGTTCACACTTACCAATTACTTACAAAATCGGCCCTAATTAAAACTTTACTTCATAGAGCTTATCGCATTTTGCTCTCGACTGGAAATTCGTTTGATTGCTGAGCTCTCAGAGATTAAAACAATGAATCTCTACATACAGAGCTAATTAGACTTTTCACTCAATATACTTTTAAGATGAAAATGCTTAAAATCATTTTATAAATATTATTGCACAAGAAAATTGTCGAAGAAAAAGCAGAAGATAAAAGGACAGCTTGACATTCTTTTTAGATCGCAAACAGTAGATCGATTAATTAAAAATGGAAAATAAATCCGGTTAAGTAAAATGAGTTTTTAAGTTCAAGAACATACAAGATCAAAATCTAAAAAACATAAAAAACAAAATTAAAACTTAGATGTTATGTTACGATCAGCCATTGAAACTTTCTTCTCTGTTTTCTGAAAAGAAGGAGGGATGATAGAGGAGAAAATGTGAATAACGTCGGCAGAGGTCTTAATTTACTGATTACATAAAGATGGCTGTAATGCTTCTTACATCGGGTATACCACTAAATTTCTTCCAACTCCGACGTCTACACAACATATGATACAGGCCCCAGTAAGACATAATTTGCAAGACACTTGAAGGAAACGAAATCATGGAATTACCCAAACCCAAAATCTTTCCGATGAACATTTCTAATCATTGACCATCTTACCCGAGCTGACAATTTCTCTTTGTAAATTGCAGGCTGCTGAGTCTCTCTAAAATAAAAGGCACAAGCCGATTATCAATATTAGTATACAATGCAATGGAAAATATCTTGAAACACTTATGATTTTAGATTTAGTCTTATAATTTGATTTAAATACTTGGAGGTGAGTTTATCTTTTGATAATATTTAATTATATTAAGGATCTATAAGACCTTTACGTTAGTAATAAAACTTTAATTGTTACTTCCACATTATATTAAATAACATTTAATTTTGTTTCATCAATTCGTTAAATTAGTCTTTGAACTGCGTCTCCGATGCATGCCTGAAGTGGCCAGGCCGAAAATATTTTAGATTAAATGATCAGAAAGCGTTGTTGCATACTTGTATTCTAGACATACGTCCTTGAAAAACATCAATCCATGAAGCGGTTTGATACCTTTAATGAAAATTGGAAAAAGGACTTGTAAATGCTCAGACAATATCACAATAATAATAGTTCAAAATAATAAATTGAATAATATAATGGAAACAAAATAATAATAAATTAAATTTAATAAATAATATAAATCCAAATTAATTAATAGAGTGGGTCAATAATAAATCAATGAATTCGAGCCATGGGGGAAATCAATCAATAAATAATAATGATTAATAGAATAAGAAAGAGAGACGCGGCAATGAGTGAAGAAATAAGACCCTTTACCGCCCCGGCGCTGTTGCTGAGGTTTAAGTGAATAATTCATTTCCTTCAAAAATTTATTACTGACTACAAAATAAAATTAATTCCTCAAATAAAAATAGCCGTCGAAAAAACTCCAACCCGGATAAAAAACAAATTCTGAGAACAACAATAAAGCAGATAAGAGGGTATAAAAATTTAAACCAAAAAATATATCATCTTATGGATAATATAGAGTAACCTAGTATATATAAATATATATTCACTATCTATATATATATATATAATTTATTATAGAAACATCATTACTACTTAATTATATATATATATATATATATATTTATCATATATAATATATATATATATATATAGTACGTAGTATATAATCATAAATATATATATATATACTATTACTTGATATGTATATATAATTTCATGTTTATAATATTATTACAAATAAAAATGAATGTTAAAAAATAGTTACCGGCGCAATTCCTGTCTGCTAGGCGTATATAGTAGCTGTAGCAAATGGCTGAAAATGAAATTGACAAGTGTGAATAATTGATGTCTTCCAGCAGAGAAATTTATTTTCGTTCTAGGTTGGACATAGAAGAGATATGCCTAGCCCAAATGAAATCGAGAGAGATTATCACTTGAAGTATATACAGAGAGTAGAGTGAATAAACAAGTCCATCATGTTGTGTTAAAAGTAAGTTTCACACGCTTTTCAAGAAGAGACAATAACCTAGCTCATCTGGACTATATGTGATCTATTATACTACGTAAATAAATATTGTATAATATATATAATTATCATCATATATTGTTTCTTTCTCATATTATATTGATAATAAAGTTAGTCGTATGATTATCATTATTATATATATCATTATATATATATCCATCTATATATTAATATATGTATAGTAGTTTCCTTACATATATATCTTTTAATAATCTATACTTCAACTAATTTTCTAGTAGAGTATATTATTCATTAACATATATCAATTAGTTAAATAATCACTATATTGATCATATATATCATATACTTAATCAATATATAGTATTTCCGACGTCCATTGCGAGAGTTAAATGACTGCGGCCTAAAAATACGAGACAGGTGAAAGACGAAAAAGAGAAACATCAGAGGGAAGACTAGGAAGAGAGAAAGATTTTGGAGTGTTATTGGAAGCTACATAAGAAATTCTGAGAAGGGTCACTTAATACATTTTGCTCTTCGAGATAGTGTTTTTTCAGAAGAGACAGTGTACTTTAAGTTTTCAAGTTTTGGATTTGATAAGCTAGTAAAAACAATCATTTTTATATATATCGATGCGAGAGAGTTTCCAAAACTTATATAAATTATATTAATTTAAATAATAATCGTTTTAGAGTTCGAATGGAAGAGCAACATAGATTTTGGCAAGAGATCTTTATCAATAAATTTTTTGAATGAGATTTTAAAACAAGAGCAAAAATTTTTTTGAAACCTTTATATATTCTACGAATTGATGTGAAAATGAGCCAATTTTGCGTAGTAAACTGGCATAAATCTCGAAAGTCATTCGTTCGAGTCTACTGCAAGATTTCTCTTTCGTCCTGAGTAGCAAGGGGCTGAAAACCCCCTTCTCAGATAATTTCACTTTTCCTGAATGGTGTTGAATTAAACGATTTAAAAACCCTTGTCATCACCATCCGCCACCCATGCACCTGTGCGGGAAATTGGTAGATATGTTTAAAATAAAAAAATAAAATATATATATATAATACTATTAATTATATATTATAATAATTATATATATATATATATCATATAATATTAATATATATATAATAAATATATATATATATATATATTATATATATATATATATATTATATAATATATATATATATTATAATATATATATATTAATATATATATGATATATTAATAGTATATATTTACTATATATATATATTATATATTAATTAATTAATTAACTATTATTAATTATATTATTAACTAATATATTATTATATATATAATATATTAATTAATAATAATATATTATATTATATATAATCATAATATAATCTACTTCATAATACTGAATAATTTTAATTTACATATATATATTGTGTAAGGCTCTATATATTAATTACTATAATATAATATTTTTTTATCATACTTTTATTTATTAAAACTTATTTTTTATCTCACTTAACTAGTTGATCAGTATAATATTTATATATAATTAAATCATCAGAGTAGCAATACCTGCTATAATAGTCAAAGAAAATAACTAGTTATATTTTTGGCTCTTAAAAGAAATAATAAATTAGTTTGAAGCTTACTCATGAATCGATATGTATCACTGGATTGTGTCTGATGTTGTACTTTTTTCTTGACATTTATCTCTATTTTCAATATTGTAAATGCAAAAATTTACCTATATTATATCTAAAAAAAAAAAATAGTTAAATAGATATATTATATAATAATATAAGACAAAGTTATACTCTATTAATTATATAACCAGATTATTACTAAAGTAAGATTTCATCACCCTAAAATATGGATTTCAGTCAGTACTAATTAAGTAAGTATTTTTGCTTTACGCAATTTAATCTATTTAATTACCTATATATTATTTAAAATATTTGTCATAAAATTATTATTCAAATCCAACTTACCTAACCTATATATAAAATATAATATATATTATATATATATATTAATATTATATATATATGATATTATATTAATATAATATATATATATTAAATATTAAAATTAATATATTATATATTATATATATATAATATTAATATATATCATATATATATACTATCTATATATATATAATATAATATATATATTAATATTATTAAATTAATAATTATACAAAATGATAATAATCAATAAATAATAATTTTACTATATGTCATAGAATTAGTGACCTGTAACCTTCATTTGAGAGTATATTAGACTGGTAGCGGCTATGGCATTTCGGATAATTTAATTCATATGAGCGGCTAGCGTTAATGTGTAGTATGGAGGTGAAAGGTTAACTGATAGTTTTGGGTTAAGTTGATATGGTTATGTTAAAATCAGGTGTGAAGCTAATAATAAATACATAGTGTGTTCTTTCCGTTATATGTCTATATTATAAATATTTATTTATATTAGTTATTAATAGGTATTAATTAATATTTATTATAGTAATATTAGTATTAAAAGTTGTTCAGATTCTAAAATAATTATAATTATCTTCTCATTAATTATAATTATATATACAATATATTATATATGAAATATATCAATATGGAATTTTGATTAGATGGATTAATAAATGTAAAATGGAATAAATAAAATCATATTTAAATTATATGGCGAACTACAAATCATAATATTAAAAAATATTAATATAAAATTATAATAAATTAATTAATTAAAAATATAATTAAAAGCGCTAATATTTCAATTTATGTTAAACTAATCTAACATCAATACATACTATAACAAAATTCTGCCTCGCTTATATAAATGATCCACACCACTTCAGATGCTGAATGTATAAGTTTCAATGAAAATTTACAATATAATGAAATCACCTTAAAAAATGAACACAACAAACTTATTATAAAAAAATACCAAAGAGAGAGAGAGAAAACACGTATATAAAAATAAAAAAAGATAAAAAATAAAAATAAAAAAGGTAATTAGTAATATTTTTACAATATTTCAAAGAAAGATAAAGTAACTCGCTGAAGAGATATAAGTATATATGTGAATCTAGGATTGGCCCAAATATACTTAATCAGACTTATATCATTAATATTTAGCTTACTATACCGCAAGAAATTTAATAACGTTACTATCTTAGGGGCTTTCTCCGTTTAGGCCATGCTTAATTGTCACATATTAAATACACATCACTCAACACAGAAATGGCTTGAATGAGTTGATTTGAAGGAGTACTCATTAAATCAATATTACTGATATATAGTAATCTAAAAAACTAAAACAAAAAATATTTTTCTTAAATTTTCTGATACTTTCAAATTGTGAGCTCATATTGAATACATTCGAGTTTATATATCATCTAATTCTGGTCATCTTTTACCAATACGGTCTTTTACGTATTGAATGCATCTCTTGAATGTTCACAGTACAATAAACGAATACTACTCCTCTGAAATGTATATTCTATCTTTCAAAGAACCATTTGAGAAAAATCAATCATTATCAAATAGATCATTTCTAATCATTTTGTCAAAAAGTGTTGTTTCCAATAATAATTAATTTGTAAGGTACCTATTTGTGTTACATGATGTATATATTCACATGGCATATTGACCATATAAATATTTTATTCACTTTTTTACTGTTTGATTATATTGATTTGGCTGTATCGATAAAAAACAATCCTTAATTACGGAATTTGGGTATTGTTTAGGGTGGAGGAATTCAACTGTATGCTAATAATGCTGTTTTTTTATTGAGATTATCGTCTATAACCATCGAATATCACGATATTATTTATTTCCGAATATTTCAGATTTATATTATAAATATATATCACTAATATTAATATTTTTTAAAACTGATTATTTATATAATAAGATCATGTAATAAGAGTATCGTAAAAGTGAATATAGTCAAGGGGAACGAGTTGAAAATACGGAGATACAATTTTTGTGATTCAAGAGAATCAGATAAAATGGGGTACATACATCTGCATTTTTCAGAGTAAATCAAGAAATGCAAAATTTAATAAATTACCGAATTCATTACCACCAAAATCGATTTTCATTATCTTGAAATCGACCTCAATGTGAAAAATAATTAACTAATTGCGATCTTTTAATGATTTTTATAAGTCTACAGAAATAATTTAACTATCGAAGTCTACGTCGTATGTATATGGATTTTTTATTTCAGTTTTACTCTATGAAATATTCTTATATTCTATTATAAATTAATGAAACTGGATTTGACGGCGCAGTATTCCTTAGTAAGTAATGACCTAAGTATATCATGCTTAGTAGCTTTTCTGCTCTTTGGCAGACATTCTCGCATAATTTTTCGTTAGCCATGTTATGCAATATTTTGAACTAATTATATAAACCGTGAACTCGTAAGTGAGCAGTTAAATATTTGCCTGTAAGGCTTTAGGAATAAAACAAAAACCTTTTTAAGAAAATGTATTGAATATAAATAGCTATGAGGAAGCTCAATTTAAAATTTAACTTTTAAACGTATGTCAAATTATGCTATTTAAAAACAGTGATTAGATTGTGGCTTCAAAATGTTATTGAGGAGTAAGTCTTCAAAGCCTCAGTATGGCGGATGTATGCTACTAATAATATAATATTCTTATGTTAATTATTGTACTAAAGCTTATATATAGGATATACAGTCAACACCGTATATCATCGCAACTAGGAAGGTAGTTACAACAAGCAGGTAATTCCAAGCATAATTTTTTATTATTACTACTTTGCTTTTACACATATATCTATTTAGGTACACTAGTTCTCAATGATGCCATATTTGCACAAAGAGACGTAAAAAAAAAAATATATCCATATGCAAAACAAATCGTAAGGTCCATTTTAATCCATCTCGCCCAACTCACTTGCTAATATTTCCAAGTAATTGGAACAGAACTTATTCTAAAACTTATGATTAATTTAACCACAAGCTAAACATAGAATTTATTCAGTAGATATATTACATATTCACGGACAATATAGGGAACTACTGAATAGCCGCGGGGAAACCAGTGAGGGGATGATGCTTACGTTTAAATATTATTGTTTTGACACACTAAACCCGGGTCTACGCGGGTTAGTGGCCGGTATATAAGCCCACGTGATCGAGTACAGCCAATATCTACAGAAGACGCGTTAGTTGTTCTGCCGTAAGTACACAACTGGCATCAATGACCTTCCTTGCGATATCCCTCTGGCACTAGCCCGAGAGACCCGACTCCTGCCATCGGAGGCGGTCTACCCTTGGAGTACACATTAGTTTTAAATTTATAACAAAGAGGGTATGGGAAAACGTCCTCCTCTTTGCTATGATCTGTTCCCTGCGTTCGAGAGCATAACGTATTGAGCTTCGAGCCTAATCCGAGGCGACCGAGAATATACAATTAGGCCTATACTATATATATCGGCATACATCCAAATATGAAAATGATTATTGCATTTTTAAATTTTTTAATTTCGAAAAGAGCTCAGAAAATAAAGACTTATTTTAGAGTCGAGTAACTTATATGGGTTATATACATATTTCTAATAAGTACATGGAAACATAATTCAGTATAAAGATACAAAGATTCAGCTATATTAACTTTTATTATAGATAAGTAATTAATTGTTAGCTATGCTATCACTATTATCTTTAGATCCACGCTTTTAAAAATACATTCTTGAGGTAATTGATAGATTATACATATTAAATAATGGAAGATATTCTTATATGAAATTGGGAGTAATGCCTGCAAAAGACTATGAGTTTTGGCAATATCGAAACCGAGAAAGGCACAACATCAGTCTTCGGCGCGAAAGTATATCTAATGCAAGTTTCTTCTGACCACAAATGGTCCTAAGCCGAGCGCACGATTACTTATAACCAACACAGCATTCTACCCCAATAAATTGAAAATTGAATTTTGCTACCTCTTTGTGTTTGAAAAAGAGATTCTAGACATAATATTAGAGAACTACTCTATGAGAGATAACTTTGGGTCTTACATAAATATCAAAGCAATGGAAAATAATTCAGTACCAAAAAAAGATTCATGAGTCATTTAACTTTATTCTGATAAAGCAATATTGTGCTTGCTACCCTATTATTATGATAACCACTAGCTTTAAAATTAACATAATTACCTTGGGATGATATTAATAACAATATAAATTGGAGAGATATTCTTAAGAAATGGATATGCGAAGATATATGTTGCATTAAAGGAAAGGAAAAATACAGTTTCTTACCACTAACTTTTAATAACTGAACATTTTAGACTTTTTCTCATTTTATTATTCAACAAAAATATTGTATAGGCGTAAAAAATAAAGTGATGCTTAATATAAGAAGATAATAGTTTGCGTTTATATTCATAATAGATACAAAAATAATGTTTTATTGAAAGTTTTTGAGTTTTATTTATCGAGGATATTATTCGATTAGGAATAAACAAGCAACATTATTTAAACCAACAGCCATATATTGGACACCGATTCTCCTAATGGATAATGACTTATTTAAATATCTGTATAGAATAAAGTAAGAATAAGAGTGTTAAATTTGGAACCGAACAATAAAGTTGAGCAATGCATGAATCGCTCAAAATTCATCCGATTATATACAGAAGATAATAATATATGCATTAGAATCTTATTATTAAAAAATAATTCAAGAAAAGTCCCATAAAATATCGGGTAACTAAAACGTCCGATAAGAATGAACGAGGATATCCAACCTTTATCAGACAATAATAGGCCGGTAGAAAATTAACGCTTCGGTTAGATTTAAAATTACAAAGCATACAGTCCTTCCTTTTTCGTTGAGAGTAAGAGTAAGATCATTTTTCTATGAATTTAGTGAAGATTTCTTAATTTTCTTTCTTCACAAGAAATAAATATCAGTTGACGGTAAATCAAAACGAAATCATAATTACAATTGCGAAATAAGTAAAAAAATGTAGTCTCAACTTCTAATTATTTTCTAAAAGACATTTTTGTATAAGTAACCGCTACCGCCTGAAGCGAATAATTTCAACATAATAATATCTAATGATAATTTGCCCTTTCGAATGTATCCTTTACTCTTTAGTAATTAATAACACAGAGACAGGAAATAATTTTTTATTAACTAACACACTTAAAATATAACCAACAAGAAAATTGTTCATCTTATATATTTGTATAGACTCTTTTTAAATATTCGCGCCCCCCTCCCGAGTTTTGACTATATATTAGCTTTTCGAAGGATGGTGCTCATTTTATAATATCAATATTCCAGCACAGGTTCAAATAGGTCTTGGGTGAGTACAACGGAAGTAAGAAGCTCTCCTTCCTGATAATATTCATTCTTGAGCGTCATATGGATAAATATATAGATAACGAATATATTCTTCGAATAGACTAAATTTAGTTATTATTCATAGAGCTTTTAAATAGGGTGAGAGTAACATTATGTTCTCAAGTTATTTATTACATTTTTTCTTTTCCTATAATGCACTAATAATATTTAGGCAATATAATAGGATTTCTCAATGTTTAATATATTTACATGAAAACTCCGGACGATTAATTGTCAATGTTAACAATAGTAAGTACAAATTTATTTATTTAATTGTTTTATTACAATTCTCTGATAATCCGAACATTAATATATGGGTACGGAGTTTACATACACATAAAAATATATTTATATAAGATTTATATATTTATTATTATGATTAATATTTAATTAAATTATAAATTTAAATTTATTAATTTTATACGCTATTACAAATAAATTTAGTAAATTGTGAGTTTCTTTCCATGACCATAATTATTTATAAACATATATATATATATATTATATACACCTTCTACTGTCTGATCATATGAGTT
>JABUQX010091879.1:0-30000 GCA_015478945.1 Trachelipus rathkii | reverse complement strand
CTGCTGTGTGCGTTGTGTGTGTGCTGCTGTCTGTTTCTGGTGTCGTGCTCGTGTGTGTCGTGTGTTGTGTCGTGTGGTGTTCCTGGGGTCGGGGGCGCTCACTCTACTCTCTCAATATCCCAGACCTTAAATTTCTTATCAGAGAAGTAGCATTATATCTCTCATCTCAAATTCTCTCTCTCTGTCATTCTCTCTCTGTCATCGTAGATATTATTTTCAATATCGAGCCTGATAATTGCGTACTCTCACATCTCTAGTCTCTTTGTTCGATAACATCTCTCAAATGAATAATCTATTAATAATTCTAATGCTTTAATATGCAATTTTGATATTCCGCTCAATTACATCATGTATTTATGTAAATACAGAATATACCAATTATTTTTTCATCCCTGTAACATATATTAGGGCATTAAAACGAGTAAATTAGGTTAGTCACCCGAAGGGTTATTGAAAGATTAAATGGATGCATTATTGAGTATATTGGTATTTATATAAATTACAATTATTACAAATAAAATTTCTTTGTATTTTCTAGTAAGAATGAACTAAAGAAAAACATTTTATTAATTTATCAAATTTCATTAGTAAAACTCACAGATAAAACATGTATCTAAAATAGGAGATGTATTGACACAAAGAGTAACGAAACATCAAGGACAATAGTAGAGATTGACGAGTCAAAGTTAGCTTCACTATCCTAAAAGAACTACAGGGATGTCATCTTATCTAAATTGATCTAATATGATAAGTAATATTATTCAACCTTCAATATCTTTGTTTATTGAGATTTTATATATATGAACTTAACGAGCCCATACTGAGATGAGAGATGAAGAGAAGAATAGTAGTATATGAGATGAGAGAGAATGAATGATAGTAGACTAGATGAAGTAGAGAGAGTAGAGAGGAGATGAATAAAGAGGAGAGTATGAGAAGAGAGAAGAGATGAGAAGAGTAGAGATGAGAAAGTAAGAGAGAGTACAATGAAGAGATGTAGAAGAGAGAGTAAAGTAAGATGAAGATAGAGAGATGAAGATAAATAAAGAGATAGTAGAAGAGAGGTGGTGTTCATAAGTGAGAGAAAGATAGAGAAGAGAGAGAGTAGATAGATGCGAGGTCATGGTATAAAAGGATTTGTCGAGTTTATAAGGGGAATTTATAGAGTCTTTTATCACATTGATCCAAATCACAAATGTGGTAAGAGAAGATAATGTATAACATTACAAATCACACATAAATCATTATGATTTAGAGAAACTAAGAGAATACAAGAATTGAACTAAATAATGCTGCATGACTAATCTTTGTGCGAGCCCAATTAATTTCACGCGCATGAGAACATCGAACCATAGTCAAAGAGTTCATAATTAGATAAGTTAATATTCTCGCAAAGAATGAGTATAAATCATTCATGATAGGTTGCATTCTATTGAGACAGTTTATGAATTATATATGATTAGTTTGTAATAGTTGCTTCTGGCAATAATGCTGTAATGTATGATTATCTTGTTGTTGTTGTTGTTTCGGTCCTAAAATATAACTGTATTCTCATACAATATAAGTTAGCAATAAAAATGACTGAAAATTCTATATCTGTAAATTAACCTCTTCGCTAGGGATTGTATGGCTTGGTAGTGATTATCACGAGGTCTAAATTCTGCTTTTTTGTAGCTGATATAGTGAATAGATATCTATGAAGCAGAATCAAATGACTATTCTACAATAATAATAGACTAATAAAAAATTAGCAAAAAAAATGATATATAAGTAGTAATATTAATAATAATTTCAAGTGACTTTGTGTTTTTATTTTCATTCTTAATAATATTTAGAAAAAATTAATTCGTCTAGCCAAATGACTATTTTTAAATACCTTCTGATTCTGCCTTACATATACGATGTACAGATTTTTTTATTTATGCCTTTTTTTATAGTAGTAACAGGTTTTAGATTGATCATTTGTCATTAGAACTTTTTCTTTTGGTAGTATGTATATTATTCATCTCATTATTAATTATTACGAGTTAATTTATGAAATATTGTTTTTATTTATTTACATTAAAAATTACCTGAATTTGGGTCTCAAATGAAGAACCTGCATGCAAAAATTAATTACTTTTTATTTACTTAATGTATCACTTTTATCTACAATACGATATTTATTTTCACGAAGATTTATATTTTGTTGAGACATTCGAAAATAATTGAGAGAATTATTCATTATTAGTATAGTCATGTTTAATTCAGAATTTAACGGACAACATTAGATTTATGTGGTTTTAATTACTCAAACTAAGAGGATAAAACCACACTTTATTTTTTTACTTAATTAAAATTTTCGTACTGTACAAAAATAATGTATTATTATTGAGATTTTTATTACTTATAGCTATTCTTATGTTTTTAATTATATTATTATTATTATTTTATTATTATTATTATTATTAATTAATTAATTATATGAATTATTATTATTATATTATTATCGAATATTTTTTTTATTACAATTGTTGTTGTATAACTTGAGGTAATATTATATATATATATATATAATATATATATTTCACTATTTTAGTTTTAATGGCAGTAAAGACCTTTTCCTATTTAAATTTCAGCGTAAAAAATAGAGAAAATTATTTTCATACTAATTTTAAGCCTCTTGAACAATATATATAATACGTATTATAATACCAGCATACATATATTATAATATAATATATATATATATATATATAATTTATCATATATATATCTAATATATTATATATATATATATATAATATATATATTATATTATTAATATATATCATTAATATATATAATTATATATATTATAATATTATATATATTAATATATCATATTAAGTATACCTTATATAATTATTTATATATATCATAAACCGCTCGTCATACCCAACATGATAATAATACTTAATAGCAAGTGTATTTATAAATATCAGCTCTATACTAGTTATAATTCAAAAGAGTATTGTGTAGTAGTGATTTAATAAATTCTCTCACTCAAAAATTCATACTCGAATACAAGTTCAATAGCCTTCACTTACTTAAAGATTCGCTTAGAACAGTAATTCCCTCCCTATTCAGCTTTACATGTCTATTGGTATAGAGGTATCTTTTATATTGGGGGACGTAATCCTTCATTAATATAGATGCGCATATGATATACTAAGACTTTATCTTCTATACCCTTTATTAATATAGACAATCCTGTAAAGAGTATTTCTTCAGTGGTAAGTATATATTATATATATATAGGAAAAAAAAAATTCTAAATAATAAGGAATTTTCTTTCCTAAATACAACCGGATTACAAATTCTTTTATCTCCTATCATATATATATATAATCAAAGTGATCATTTTTAAAATAAATTTGGAAAACAAATACCTATATTAAAATAAAGTTGAAGCAGTCACAGAATTATTATTTCACAGTAGTGATTAACTTTAAAGTAAAGTTATTTATTATAACGTGCCTAGATTTATAATCCTCTGATTTCGAATTAAAAAGCATTAACCTCAATTTAATTCTTAGTTTAAAAAATAAAAGAAAATAAATAAAAGTGATTTTGATAATTTTATTATGTAATTATTATTGATGAAAACTAAATATTCTGGAGAAATCAATATATTTTCAGAAAAAAATAAAAGTACAACGTCTAAAAGTTTAATTAAATACCAAAGTATTATAATAATATATATAATATTAAAATAATTATATTAATTATATATATATTATCCTATATATATATATATTTACATTAATATTATAATTATAATATATATATTAATATATATATATTAAATATTATATATATTAATATAAACAGGTATATTATAATATATATATATTATATATAATATATATATTATATAAATATTAATATATATATATATATATAATATATTTATATATATATATAATATATATAATAAACCTCGACTAGAAAAATATATTTGCTACTAAATTTCAACCATATACAAAACTTATATATAATATAATAATTATATAATAAGCTTATACACTTTCACACTTTAAAAAATAAATAAATAAATAAATAAAATATACTAATTAATATATAACTTATGCGTTTGTTTGTGATTGATCAACGTCTTTATTATACTTTCCTATGCATATTACTTTAATTTACTTATTTAGTCTCCTCAGTCACTATTATTAACCTAATTACCTTATTATTACTACACAATACGAATATAATTAGCTAAACCTCTTTATCTTACTATCCGTACTATATACTCTCATGAGTTAGCCATCCGCTAACAATTTAAAACTTTCTCCTCCTTCTCTGCACATCTATCATCAATCTCTACTCCTTTTATCATTTGTTCTCTTTTATCTCATGTCCGCGCAGTAGATCTTCGCTTCGCTAGTTTCCAATCCTCTCTTAACTTTCTCATGCGTGATTTCTTCTACTGTAGAGCTAGATTAACTTCTCCTCCTGCGCGCTTAACCTTCAAAGTCCGCGTCATGTGCCACTCTGTATTAATTTTTCTTTAGTTGTTTTAAGAAATTCACACTGTAGGCAGTAGCAAACATCCCGCTCGCATGTAGACTATCAGTATGTCGGCTACGGGACCCGTGAGAGCAGAGAGCGTAGTACAATAATCTGTAAAAAAAAAAAAAAAAAAAAATACAATATAAATGGTATAATAATTATTCCACTCTCTATATCTTATTAGTTATTCATGACTTTCTCATTTTATATTCTTCTTCTGAGAACTGATTTTCCTATCTTCAATCTCACTATTATGTTAGTATCGAAGTATTCATGCGTTAAAAAACTGATTAAGCAAATGTAGCTAAGGACATCACTTTCACCTAATGTCCCTCTCCATTATTCATACCTATCCATGATTTAAATTGCCTACTTATCTTTTCCTAATACACTAATAAATATACTTAGCTATCTTAGATAATCTAAGTAAATATTTGAGAAATTTTATAATGTATAATAAAATAGTTAAATTTTTATTAAAGCTTTTAAGAATAATCATTTTTGCGATATATTATTATCATAGACGAAGATTTAATAAGTCATATAAATACTATAATGGATATTTTAAGTGACCTCGTTTTATTATATTTTTCATGAATACGCCCCAAAATAATAACTCATACCCTTTATGTTAATTTGTATTTGTAGTGCTCGCGGGATGGGCGAGTTAAAGATCGATGGATGTGTAGAATCAGTGTGGGCAGAAGGGCTTTCTCGAGATATGGTGCAATAAATTAGGGATGCCTGCTTGACTATTATTCATGCAGGTGGGGACAGGAGTCTGAAAAATGGAGTTATATGAGAGCTGATGGACGAATACGTATGAAGAAGAGGTTAATTTTTGAGATGAAATGAGCTAGAGAGTAGGATATTTGTCTGTCAGGATCCGTGTGTTGAACAGAGGTAGTGGTGCCTCTGAATTAAGTACAATAATATCACACGCGTGAGGTAATTTAAGGTAAGATTTGAGAAGTCATATGTAGGTATGGCACATATTCTTTCATTTGTATAGTTTTTATTTGATTGAAGAATTTTCCACTAAGTGTTTTTTTCTTTTTTTTTTTAGGAATTGAATTTTTTTAAGTTAAATAGAAGCCTAAATTAGCCTTCAGAATTTCTCACACACTTTCAGTTGTTGCTCTTTATAAAAGGCTGCTCCACAATGCGGATGTCGAACTCTTTGCCAAACAACACCCCATTGTGGTATGTTTCATTTGGCAACGCTTTCTCATTTTTTCTTGGTTTGGCCTGAATACCGACAAAATCTTGTTCCACAACGGAATGGAATAAAGATTTATGTTATTGGCAAACCAAGCAAATGGCAAAGGCTTTGCGCAAAAATGACCCATACACTCATGGGGTAGAATGTGTGCAGACGTACATTCGTTTGAGGAAAAAACAAATGCAAAACGCAAAGATTCAAGGGTTTTTGACAAACTCCCCATGTGTCGAGCCGCCTTAAGGATGCTGTTCTCCATTGTATAGAGTGTGGCATGCACAATATGGAGCAACTCTACTAAATAGGGAGTAGCTCTACTACAATAGGAACTCTACTCAAAAGGAGTAACTATTAAATATGGAGTACACTCTACTCAAATAGGATAAACTAAAATAAGGAAGTAACTCCTACTTAAATAGGAGTAACCTATCTCAATAGGAGTAACTCCTCAAGATAGGAGTAATGCTACTCAATAGGAAACTACTCAAATAGGAGTAACTCTACTTAAATAGGAGTAACTACTCAAATAGGAGTAACTCTACTCAAATAGGAGTAACTACTCAAATAGGAGTAACTCTACTTAAATAGGAGTAACTACTCAAATATAAGTAACTACTCAAATAGGAGTAACTCTACTCAAATAGGAGTAACTACTCAAATAGGAGTAACTCTACTCATACAGCTGCTGTTGATAAAGTAGTGTCTAGGTCTTTTCGTCTTGTCAATACTCCTGCTATTAATGATTCTCTTCAATCCCTTTCTGCATGAACTGTTGCATGAGTCTTCTTATAATTTCTCTATTACAACATATAATTTTCTGAACTCTTTGGGACCGCATATCTCCTCCTTGTGAGCTTGTGTGACAGATCCTTCTACACATTCTCATCCTTTCTTAATCCAGCTCTTCAACATCAGAGTTAACCGATATGCTCATTCTTTTATCTACTGCCCTGGTAAAGTCTGGAATACTTCCTCTATTTTTATTATTTCCTTCGACTAATGTGTGGACCTCAAGTTTTTTTTTTCACCAGAGGGAGTATATACAAAAAAAATTGGATTTACGAAATTTAATTTAAATAACGTATACTAAAACTATTTTCAAAATCTACGAAACAATAAAACTTTCGGCAAAATAACTTTCAATAAAACTTTTTAAAACAATAAAATTTTCAGCGACATTTTAATAAAATAAAAGAAGGAATTTTTCATTAAAGATATTAGTAAACTATTTTGGAAAGCCTTTGATCTTTGAAAATGTTTGAACAATTCATGTTTAATTTCGTAATTTTTTTAATATATTTTTTTTTTTTTTTTTTTTTTTTTTTTTTTTTTTTTTTTTTTTTTTTTTTTTTATTATTTATCTAACGCATTTAACAAAATTCTATATAACATCACCTGATGAAAATCTGTTGCTTTGCGAGTTCAGAAGTTTTCAACATTTTGACAAACTGACAAAAAGAAAACTTGCTTTGGAGTTCAGACTTGTGTCAAAATCATTAACAATTGATCAAAAAAAATATGTTTCTTTCGTTTTTGTGTTCAGCTCTGAGTTCAAAATCTTACAATTGTTAAAAAATCTTTCACCTTTGAAGTTTGTTTTCCTTGTCCAACGTAAGGTTAAGAGAGAGCAAAATTCTGAATCCCCAATCGCTCTTACGCGATCTTGTTAGATCATGCAACTTCTACCTTATAGGCTTTTGTGGCAAGATGTTACGGATATACGTCATAAAGATCTTTTGACCCAAGCGTTACTACGAAACTTAGCCTTCCTCGCCATACCCTGTATACGATGCTCTGAGACGTATTTAAATCAGCGGCTGCGTGAGAGGAGTCGAGGGCAGTCGCGGACGACAAACAGAAAATTGGCAGCCGGCTGTTAAACAATAGCCGCTGGTTTTATTTGTTTTTCTTACATCAAGATTAAATGTCTTCATGATTTTCCTTCCCCTGAGGTCTGATTTTAAAAAGATGAGAGTTGTAAAAGCCGCGGCTAATTTTAAATTGATGGAGCCAGAGTCGGACTCGCACTAGTATTTTATACAAAGGATGAAGCATGTAACCGGCAAATACAAAATTACCGGCACCACAATCATAATAATAATAAATAATAATAATTAATTAATAATAATAATAATAAATAATAATAATAATCAATAATATAACTTAATATATATAATCAATAATAAATAATAATAATATATTAATAATTAATAATAATAATTAATAATAATAATAATAATAATATGTTTATGTTGAGCTACTACACTTAAACTATATATACACTAGATTCTTTCACGTAGAGCATAGAGCTATATATATATAATTATAATATTTATATATATTATATATACATATATTATTTATAAATGTTTAACACATATACCTTGGAGAATTTAGATCATTTCCTAGGAAATTATATATATATATATATATATAATATATATAATATATAAATTATATTATAATATACTATATATCATACGCAATACTATATAATAGCTATCATATATCTATACTCATAGATATATCTTAATAGATATATAATGTGTTTGTGGTGTTGTATCGGTGTGTTACTGTTCCATGTGCTGTCCCGAGTTTCTCTTCTCATATGAGACCAATGGTCCTAGAATAATTTCCGTCACATTATGAACAGAAATAAGTAAAATAAGTAAATAAAAAAATATTCGATAAAAGTGTTATATAAAATTTTAATAGATCGCGTGCTCATCGATAATTTTCATATAAATGAGATGAATAATTTTTTTTTTTTTTTTTTTTTTTTTTTTTTTTTTTTTTTTTTTTTTTTTTTTATGGATTTGGCTTGATTTTTGACCGCAACTTGATTTGCTTTTAATTTTTTGTCTTCTTTATTTCTATTATCCATGTTCTCATTCATGTTCTCTGTTGAATCATCATCAGTTCCTCTAGCATGATGAATTTGAATAATAGTTTGACACAAAAAATTTTAACAAAACAAATTCTCATGCATTACTCATAATCAAACCTCAAAAGAGTACTACAGCTTCTCTTCCCTGAAAGGAAAAAACTTTAATAATAAATCACAAAGACTATCTCTCTCTCTATTCTCTCTCTCTTCTCTCTACAAATCTTCTTTCTCACTCTCTCTCTTTTCTTCTCTCTCTTCTCTCTTCTCTCTCCTCCTCTCTCTCTCTCTCTCTGCGTCCTCTCTTCTCTCTCTCTCTCTTCTCTTCTCTCTCTCTCTCCTCTCTCTCTCTCTTCTTACTCTCTCTCTCTCCTCTCTCTAAATGAAATCTTTCTTTTCTTAAACAAATACCAATATATACTCCACTACTAACTAGACGAATATTATTTGTCGCCTCTCAATTCACTAATTCAATCATACGTTTGTTTCCTTATATTCTTCAGTAATTTAAATCCCAATCCTCCTAAGTAAACTTTTTTTCTTTATGAAACCAGCTTCTCTGTCTAATTATTTTGCTTTCTTCTTAATACTTATATATTGATACTTGAAGAAATTTAACATGTGATAAAGCCAATTCACAAACCACACCACACACCAACACACACATCCACAACACACCATCAATCACCAACCAACACATCACACACACACCTACCAATATGACATATACTCGTAACATTCCTTGCCGAGTACTTAGAACGAGGGTGCGTAGAGCCACAACAATAATGGCAGTTCATAGTCTTCGAAATAGCACCAGTTTCTTCATTTTGAGATATCAGAAGAATTATCCGAAAATTCAGTCTTTCTGACCTAGTGGCAACTACCGGGGCGATTCACTGCTACTGAGAGAGTCAAATGCATTTCGAGGAACCTAGTACGATTCAGATAATACCAGAGATAAAGTCTCTAATCCATCAGTCATATCACCATGAAATTACAAATCCGAGCAAAGATTTGGAAGTGTAAGTACGCAAATTGTCATCAATATCTTCATTTATAGTCCGTTTACGAGTTGCCAAACTATGCAGGGCCAGAACTTCATTAGCAGGTAAAACAAGTCAAAGATATTTGTAAGTTGTTAAACTCGATCCCGAAACCAAGCTTGTAATAAGGAGACGTGGTAGAAGAGAACAATTTGTATTGGTTAGACTTGGATTGACTTTCCTTTATTCAGTCCTTAATTTTTTCCAAGATCCTTCAACCAAATGCTTTATTATTCAACAAAACTTACACTAAAACATATTTTTATTGACTTGCTCCATTTTAGATCAGAAAAAAAGAGCAAATTTTCCTTAATCTCTGAAATTTAATTTGGAAAATATTCTTGCCTGAACCATTAAAATCTTTAGATTCTTATTCACTCACAAGCACATTTGTACACTATTGTTCAATGTCATTACCAGTGAATTTACCTCAATCTTCAGGACCCAACGAACTAAAATTATTTTTAGGTACTTACATGTACACTAAATGTTCCTAAAATATTTGGTATAAAAAATAATAAAAGTCATAGTCGGCATTACTTTTATTTAATAAAAATCTGCTTTTACATGTATATAAAGCGCTTCTTTAAAAATAACAATCCAAAATTCAAGAAAATATAATCATTTTCATTGGTAAAAAATCTTAAAAAATAGTATCCAGATATTTCATTGTTAAAACTGAACACGTCAATATGCGGCCACACACCAGTGGAGGAAAGCGGGAAAGAAGGGAAGGTGAGAGGAACACAATTTAACAGGGAGGAAACGAGTCCGGTCATAAACAAGAAATGGGGTCCAGCGATTCCAGTTACAAAACTAGGAGACGAACTCTCTTATCTTTGATAATAAAAAAAAAGATTTTCATATAAGATAAAAGTTACAAGATATAGTTTGAGATTATGTCATTTATCATATTAATTACTCTCACTGGTTAACAAAGATATTGTCACGAGGAAACTCGTTGGCGATATAAATTTTAAAGATAATTTTAAAAATGGTCTCCAAATTTTTCTATCACCAAATGTTTTATAAAGCTACGCTCTTTGTAATATTATGCATTAAGGTATATAACTCATTTATAGAATGTTTAGGAAGGGTTTTCTTTTACAACTATAGATCACATTTTTCTTTAAAAGATGAAGTCTAGAAGGCAAAGAAATATAAATAGTTAAGTCATAGTCTGTCGGATGATACACTTTGGACAAGAAGTATTACCGCTGCTTTCATTGTGAGTGATAAAACATACAGAATAAATCGTTACGTCCAGAAAAAGTGGCCAAAGCACACACCATTAGCCCTAGTGAAGAAGAAGAAGAATATGGCTGATCGAAAAAATTCATCTACCATCACTCCATTTATTGTAACGTCTCTGTTAAATCAATGGATCAGAGTGGACTAGGATTAACACGCTTATGAAAAAATTGTCTAGAATCAATGATGCATAGATCAAAGATAGGATCTTTGAAGGACCAAAATAAGATAACCTATTCAAGATGAGAACTTTAGTGGAAGGTTGAATTTTTGCTTCGCGGGCTGAGCCCAATTCGATAAAATTCGAAATTTTTCAGTCGATTTTGACCATATAAACACCAAAACTGTAGCTTTTTTTGACCTCTAAACGACGCTTTAATTCCAGTGTTTTTCTGTGTCATGTAGTCATTGTTTTGGTATTTTCAATTTTTGAAAATCTAGTTTTTGGACATTTGTCGAAACTCCTCCTAAACTATTTATCGAAATGACTTCAAACTTTGAAATATACAAAGATTGACTATTATCTAAAAAGTGAGCAGGGGAATTTTGATATTGACCCCATATCTGAGCATTGTCGATTTTTCAAAATACTATTTTTTGGTTTGAAAAATTGAAAAATTGAATATTTTTTTTTCTGTTTATCCGATCTGTATTTGAAATTTTCAGGACATTTTTGTAGTCGGGGAGAGCACATTTCTTCTACTTAGATATTGCTTTGTATATAGCAGTAGTTTGGGATTTTTTTTTCTTGAACAAATTTCAAAAAAAAAAATTTTGGAAATTTTTTTAAAATTTTCTTCTTGGATACAAAAAAATTATCTAAGTAAAAAAGGTTTATCTCGCCAAAACTATACAAGCCTGAAAATTTTATGTTGTTAAAAAAATGAAGTTAGAAAAAAAAAAATATCTTAATATTTCACTTTTGAAAAAAAAATTTAATCGTTCCAAAAAGTGAAATATTGAGATAATTTTTTTTCTACTTATTCCGATTAACATCAAATTTTCAGGGCTTTATATATATATGCAAGGATACACTTTTTTTATTTAGATAATTTTTTAAAATACCCCAAAAGAAAGTTTTAAAAAATTCACAATAAACCTCCATTGTGTGTTTGAAAACCGTTTATCCAAGGAGAACAAATATCCCCAATACAACAGAGATATCTCCTAAGCTCAGAAATGTTGCATCTACTAATGTCCTGAAATTCAATGCGGATTCGGATACTAGACAGAAACTATAAAAAAACTTAATATCTTTTCAATTTTTCAAAACCCCAAAAATTAGTAGGTTTTGAAAAAATCGATAAATAGTTTAGGAGGGGATCGAGTTTCGCACAAATTGTCAAAAAACCTAGAATTTTTCAAAAATGACACCTAATGAGAAATATAGTACCAAAGAAAGCAATGACTTCAGACACAGAAAATATAATCAACTGCATAAATTTCAATCTCGCATACATTGTTAGAGTTAATGTACCAATCTTTGTATAAAGCAAATGGCTTGAAGTACTTGAAGAAAAGATGATAATTCGGAACAAATGTCAAAAAACCTAAATTTTCAAGAGTTGAAGCGTTTTAGAGGTCAAAAATAACGCACATACAAATTATATTGACTACGAGATTTCGTAACACATGAAAAATGTGAGTCAAATAACGTACGCGTCTGTTAGAGGAAAATGTCATCAGAATTTGCAACAGAATTTGGGCTGTTTTCTAGCTCGAATGCAAAAATAAAATCAGAGACCTGCATACACATAATATACTTCTAATTTTTTATCATGAGTTCGCATTTTTTGGGGGTCATTCATAAATTTGGGCTTGCTACCGCTCAACGCAGTACCACGAGAAACAAATCCTTGAATACCAGTTGATACCAGAGTTTCATAAGAGGAGTTTGTAGGACAAATTGTTTGTCAAAGTTCTAAACGTTCAAAGTAAGTAATTTCTCTGACGTCACGTCTTGCAGTTTCTTATCAGGAAAACTATCTATTACAGAACAGTATTACTCGAATGAAATTTCGTGTATTCGAAACTTAATAGGACCATGGGATGTAAAGTGTCTTTGAAAAATCATTTTAATTTCTTAGGACTTTCACCGGATTTATTTCAGCAAATCTTCGATTTCTAGAAGCGGATGGATGATAGCATGCAGAACATGGTAATTTTTCTAACCAAATCAGCCATATTCTTCTTCTTCACTAAGGGCCTAGGCATCTCCGAAGTAGTTTTTTGAGAATCATTCCGAGAGACCCAAAGTAACTGTTTTTCCGACACAATGTGAAGGAAACTTTCAGGTCATACGGAATTTTGATTCTGGCGATTAAGTGCCACATACACAATATGTGGAAGAAGAAGCAATTCCAGCTCTTGGTATCCTTTTAAAGTGTACTTCTAACTTCCCTTCTAAGAGAAGGATTGTGATCATTCTAATCACTCGAAACACCGTCAAGTGAACAATTGATGGACGTAAACTTCATTAGACGTACTCTTTGATTTTCATTATCCTCGAGCTCTGAACTATACTAGATATAGAGGTACGAAATAGATACCTCTAAAATCTTATTAAAATGATAAATATGGTATGATACTCATATAGAGCTGATAAAAAAGAAAACACTATTACCATTTATTCCTAATATTAACATCAATCTTGATTGAGACAAAAGCTAATATATACACTTTTCAATGCATAAATCTATTTTACTCAAGACGAGAGAGCGCAGTTAATACTTCTAATAGAGTATTAAATATAGTAACTGTATCTGTCGAGATATAGAATAATTAACTAGCAATCGAGAACCATTTTTGAAATTATGATATCTATTAAAAAAATATATATAATTCTATATCGCCACATAAAATATCTACTTTATTAACTTTAAAAAAACACATTCACAATCTATTAAATTTTAGTACTAAAATCAAAATCTTAACAATGTATATCAGAACGGAAGTTATCTATGTGAAGTACACCTTAAAGTGACTGTTAGCATCAAAAATTATATACATGCATCTCTAAAAAGATGATAACAAATTAGATTCTCATAAGTTACTTATATCTTTTGCAACTTTTATGGCATTAACTTATATGAAACTATGTATTTTTAATTATATGAATACATGTAGAAGATCAAGATTAAATAAGAGCTATTAGAAGCCTCAAATAAAGACATACATTTGACATAGCTGATAAGTCTGAGCTGACCCCAGTTTCTGTTATGACCCACACCCGTTTTTCATGTGTCAAATATATCCAAATTGCATCTTCAATATGTTCCCAAATTGCACTCTTACTTTCCCGCTTTCCTCTCTGAACTGTAGTATTACATAGAGACCGACATTATTAACGTGTCAGATAACAAATAGTTACACAATGAAATATCGGATTCAGTATATATATTATTATTTATTTTTGAAGATTTAAAGATTAAAGACAGTCACGAATGAATAATTGATTATATTTTCTTTATGCAATTTTTGTGAATTCGCGCTTTAGGTTGTATTTCATATGCTAGTAAAGCAGAAAATGCAAAACAATTGATATTATCTAAGAACAAGACAGTACATTGAATTAGAACTCAAGAACTCCTATTAAGACTTTATTCTTATTTTTTTTTTAATTATGAAAGCAATCAATTATATAAATGTTATTCCAGATTATTTTTTATTTTTAGAGCATGATGATTATGTTCAATAAACATAGTATTAACATCAATTATTAATATTATTGTCAATCCAGCAGAAAGATTGATCCAGAATGTAAACTTCATCTAACAGTTCTGCTAAAACCATAATTTGTATTAGAGTCCAATTATCATGGAATTAATTTAATATTACAACTTAGATATAATTATAGAAGCTGGCCAAATATTAAAACATACGATTAAATGTAACCGTATAGAATCTGCTTTGTGTGTGAGTTGCACCTTTGAATGGCGTGAAAATATTAATAATAATAGTATATACTTTATTTACAATGATAATAAGTGCACATAGAAAAGAAACTTGAGTCAAAATATATTACTACCAACACGATAAGTAACTTACAAAGAATTTATTTTTAAAAATCGTGTAAAGCTAATATAGGCCTAGCTATATTTATATACACTCGTCAACTGCATACAACAGCAAGTTCATACAATATAGATATATGTGTTAAGTGATATGGAAGTTCATGCTTTGTGTAGAGTTCAGAGCGGAAAGCTCTTAATATTATAAGTTTGCGATTTGGGTTGGAAGATTCTTGGAAAGAATTAAGGACCGAATTAAAGGTAAGAGGTCGCAAATCTAAGTTCTAGAACCATACTTACAACAATTGTTTTGCCCCTACATCACTGCAATTATGATCGACAACATTTATATCTAATATAATGGTCTCTAACTGTTCAATATTAAATACATTATATAAACTAATATATTTCACGGAAAAACTGGTTAGAGCCTACTGGACTACACATTACTAGAGTATTTTAGGAATCAAAAGCTTTACGATAATTATCTGTGTTGACTTATGATTCGAGTTAAATACCTACGTCTCAATAATTGTGAAAAACGACTTCACCAGTGCATCGCTAAACTATCGACAAAAAACTCTAAGTGTACAATGGAGATTATTAAAACGGTAAATTTGTATAGACAATTTGCTGTATACACACATTCGATGACACACATTTCAAATTCTTTTACTACTGTTGATGGAATTTGTAATTTTCATTTTGATATGGCTGATAGCTAAAATATTCTGGGAGGATTCTAGAGAGCATATATACTGTCTGTAACCCGTATTATCTGATATCGTACTAGGTTATTTCATCACTCGAATGCTTCTCTATAATATTGAGTGACTCTTGGCATGACTATCTCTAGCTAAAGCAAGTGAATAATCGTAAAAAAATTACCCAGGTTATCTACTAAACTTAGATGGAATGATCCCTAAAGATCCCTATATTGCGTATTTAATTCACGGATGAAGAGAAACGAAAATTCTTCTTTGACAACTATGCATACTCTTAATAAGTATAAACTATTTATATTTTAATATATATAGTTACTTATATATTAACTTAAATGCTATGTGATACTTCCATTATTAATTTTTTATGTGAACTGTTATTAATTATGACAATATACTAGTATCAAATCAAAAGATGTTTGGTGGGTGTTTACATAATTTCATAATACTATGATTATATATATATATTGTATGATTATACCGGTATATAAAGGGCAGAAAGGTATAGCAAATATATTAATTATATAATACGTAATATGCGAATTAATTATACTAAGAGTAGCCTAAAATAATAATAAAATAATATAAATTGAAATAATCTATATATATACATATATTTCAATAAACAACAACAACAATACAATACTATACTAAATACAATAATAATATTTAGCCTTCGTCAGGTTCAGGACTATATATATATATATGATGTTATATATGAGTATTATCAATTCGTAAAAATATTTCATAACAATTCTTTATTATAAATTAAAAAATGAGTTTAAAAATCTCTGTAGTTAAATTTAAAAAAAAAAAATATTACTAATATATAAAATTTACATATAGGAAACGATATAGTAATATAATTTCACGAATTCTCTGGTTGAGAAATATTGAGATTAGCTCTATATATATATATAATGATAGTATGAGATATTATTATTAAATATAGGTCTATTTTATGTAAAATGCATAATAAAAAACTGCTATATATATATAGGATGAGAGTGCATATAATAATATATTATCTATAGATTGATAGATATTCAATAATTCTACTAGACGCGCACTGTACAAATAATTCAAACAATAACTCTTTTAAAAGTTATGTAAAATAGAAGTACGAATAATTAATTAATTTAAGTAAGTAAATTAAAATAAATAAACATCGACACCAATAAAAATAAGTGACGATAAGATAATTTATATAAAACTTATATAATTATACATAAAATCAATGAAGTAGTAATAAAAATAACATTACAGGTCAATATTTCTTTCATAAAAACTCTTCACAATTATAATATATATATGGGAATACATTTTTGTCTTATTTTATCGTTTCTGTTATAGCTCGCTTATAAAGGTCTATAATATATATATATTATATATATATGATATATATAATAGAAACACATCATAACTTAGTAGGATAGTTTACGCTTTGGTAATAGGTGTTTAGTAACCAAGTATTCATATATTGCAACATTATTTACATTAGGTAATTTTATTATGGTTATGCATAACTTTAACAGTTGAATTTGAGCAGTATTTGAGTTATTCGATATACTTGTTATCTGTATCAATTAAATCTTTTTACATTAAATCTTTTTTTATTATATCATGAAGGTACACTATGTAGTATTCCAGTAAGATGATAAGTGAGCTAATCACTTGAAATAAAAAATTACTATGATGCATAAACGTCATTATCTCACGTTGACCTGAAAAGCTCATATGATAAGAATAATTGAGATAAGCAAAGATAAAGTATAGATTGGAAGTACGGTTCGCGTTTTTGAGGACATACCAAATAGTTATATTATTATAAGTTATATATATATCAATAAATATAAATTATATACGTATAGGTAGAAGTTCAAATGAGTAAGAAATTCATATATAATGTAATATCCTCACTAGTGAGTATTCAAACTATTAACAGTAGAACTCTTAAATTTTGACTTTAATTTCGCCTTATATAAGATAGATCTAATTGACTTTACTGATATGAATATATAGATTATAATTATCATACTAGTGACAGTATGATGTATGCTTGATAATAATAAAATTATAGAGACCCTTTAATTTGATCTTTATTTCGTCTCATAATTAATATATGACGAGAACATTGTAACAGTCGCGCGAGCACCACTGCAACTCACGAGCATATGTTACATCACCACAATACCGCGCCATATAAAAGCTTATACATAATATAAGTTATCCAAATAGGTTAACGTCAATCTAACTGAACTGTTTTACGTATATTATAAATGTGTATTGATAACTTATTAAATGAAATTATACAAGTTTCACAGCTTTTATCCTTGAACGTTTTATTTTATCCTAATAGCAATAGACCCTTCAATCCTGACTTTTTCTTCTTCTAAAAAATACCTGTTTATTGAACGAGTGTTATACAATAATTTTATTTGTAATACTTTTACTCAATCATATTCCCAAAATTAGCGTAATACTACTTTCAACGTTTAATTTTCCAAATTATAGGATAAGATGGTATAGATAAATCGCACATAATCTGAGCTAGAGCTGACTTATGAGATGTGGAATAGAAACAATAATATATAATAAATAATAATACTCAAAAATTTCTATAATTGAGAGCGCAGGGTGAGATGGCGCGGGATGGTGAGCCGCTATATATATATAGTTATTTTATAAATAGTATGCTATGACTTAGACTACAAGCTGCTTTGCCATGTCTGTGCTCTGAGCAGTTCCGTCCTAGGACTCTGTCTCCAGAATGGTTGTGTGTTCCGAATACATACTTGTGGTAAGAGAACGTGCAGCCTCGAGCAAGTAGACTAGAACTTGATACTGATCTTACTAGGTATTGTACAAATCTCTCTGTCTACAAAAAAAAATTATAATTCTACCACAGCTGTCTCAGAAAGATTCAAACGATAATTCTCTATATACATTTTCTACCTTGCGAGCTTGCTCACATATACAAATGTCTTTCTCGGATCGTTGGATGATATTGTTGATCGTGTGCGCTGAGTTGCCGGCAACTTTATGCTCACGATTATTGTTTCAGGGATAATACTTCAAAAAAACAGTGAGTCTAACAATTGGCGGCACTGTCACGATGTGAAAACATATGAACTTTTATCCTCAAAAGCATATATTTTGCTTCACCAAATAGACAGGTGGAGGAACCAAAGATCCCCAGACATTAATAGTCCAAAGAGTGAGGCAGAATGCAAATAAAAAGACGACCCGATGTCAATTTCATTATGCCTAAGCATGCTCGAGTACCCAATGTTTTAGAAGTAGCTATCTCTCTCTGCCTCGTGTAATCTAGTCTTCCCGAGCGACACATCATCCGTATTAGTGTCGACGCAGAACACTGGTTGCCACAAATTTTCGGCATTGCGCGGAGAAATGGGTTTCGCTACAGTTCAGCTGCGCGAACCTCTCGCGTCGATTTGTCTATCTGACAAGCCCGACTGGTGCGTTCTGCAATACAACTCTTGAGCCTAAAAACTCTAACATGTGAGGTCATGACATCTCTCCAATCACATAAGCTGTACGTTGAGAGCAAGAACATTTCACCACTAATTATACTTTTCAGTCCGCATTGTGATACGAAGGAGAAGTAGTGAATCATTTCCTCATCCTATCTGCGGCAATCCATTCATCCACGACTACTCTACTCTGAGAGTGCAGACCCTATTTAGAGAGACATAGACTTCTTACTATTAAATAACGACCAGTGGAGTTATGCGTTCATAGTGGAGAAATTTCTGGATAAACTAAGACCAGAGGGTTCTTCGTATGTAGCGACAACTCTCCCACAATAGAGCCCTGCGTTTAAAGAAGAGCCAATTAACCAGATTGCACTGGAAATAGCTGTGTTATCACAGTTATGTACCACTAACTTCGCGATGTGTGGCTGAGCCGGCTAGCCCAATATCTAGAGCATCTGCTCTAGTCACTCGTATGTTAAAACGAGTTATTAGAGTGAGAAATACATACGCTAATAATACAAAACAGAATTGAATGAGTTATGTACCAAAATTAAAGTGTTAACTGATGTCGTTATAAATATGTATATGAACTAATAAATTACAATATTATACTCTACTCATCTCAATATAGATTAATGACCCTTGAGTAGGAGTAGTATTACATCAAGTATATTAAATAATATACGGTTTCCAAATAGTTTCTTCCACTTTAGTAATTAATGACGTAAGTTTCATTTCAAATCAACCGACAATGAACGATTCAATTCACATCGTTAGACCAATTTTTATGCTTATTATTCCGGCTTTATTTATCTTTATCTAACATAAATTTTCTATATTAAGGATAGATAGATATATAGGTATTATATATATAGAAATCGCACGGAGCTATATAGATCTGGGCTGAATACCTCCCTTTGAGGAGTGGATATATATATAAATGATTACTATATTAAATGTATTTTATTTTTTACGCATATCGCCATTTCTCGCAAGGTGGTGTTGAAAGCAATCGAGTATGAGATGGAGCGCCGTCTTATCGTGGTGCAGCACCCCAACTCCAACGACCGTGTTCTGACGCAATTTTATATGATTCTCTACTGCAATAGTAACGTATGGCTCTGTTGTATTATTCTCGTGAGTAAGTTTTGAGCACCGAAGAATCTATTCGTATGAGTAAAAGACGTGATTAACTGTCTGTCCTGAAGTACAAACTCCTTGCGCACAATACCAAGCCTGTTCGGAAAAAGACAAGTAAATTCAGTCGTTTTACCTTGGACTTGCTTGTGACTATACGTGCTTATCTACTTCGGACGAGAAAGGAAATTTTTTTGTGTGGTTGTGATTTAGTCAATTGAAGACAGAGAGCATAAAGGCAAATCGATATGAGCCATGAGGTCTGAGTGTAGCCAGCATAAGTGGTTGTGTTCATGGAATATTGATAAGTTACTTTTCTCTGCATAGGAAAACGCGAGTGGGAACTCCTTCAATAAACACAAAAAAGTCTGGAGACACCTAGGAGCCAACATAACTCGAAAGTTCTGTGCCATTCCGCACTGTTACCTTGTTTCAGATCATTACTAAAAAAAACCATGCAGTCATGCGCCTGTTATAACGTTATCCAAAAATTGTGCTCCATTTCGATTCTTTCAAGTAAATCTTTGAACAAATGTTGTTCTGTTCTTTTCGCTCCACAAAAAAGTCCTTTGAGCACTATTGTTTATTGCAACCGAAATTGTTGCGCATTGTGCATAGATTGGTTCGCGTATCTAGATTTCGTCATGAACTGCCATTTTTATCCAAAACCAGTGTCTACATCCGTGCTCAAGACATCACTCTGGCGAGAGACTGATTGAAACATCTTGAGGGAGGGATACAGGTCGGTGTCATATGCCTTCTCCTAGGTAAAGAGGCATCTCCCCTCAGCACACAGCTCTTTGCATGAAACAGACCATTTCCACGTAAATGTTTTTTACATCTAGAATAAGTGTCGCAATGTAATACGCACTCTATTGGTCTTTTCAACATTTTTCTTTCAGACCATCATGCTCTTTTGTGGAAAGCTTAATCCGACTGGTGATAGTCCACGTGTAAAAAAACTACAATCATTGTACTACCACTACGCTAGCAGTCGAGGCTCCCCATTATTAAAACAGCCAATTTCAAGCGAGTTAAAGAAGACAACAGTTATCATACAGAGTAATGGCAGACTTTCACGTTTCACACAGATTTGATTGACAGTATCGCAATGGTTCAGATTATGATCTCTTACTCGTTACCTCGCATATAAAAAATCTTTTCCTGTATTAGAGACTTAACTCTACATGGCGATTAAGAGTAGTCTGCCCCCATTGTACAGGAGAAAAGAAAAAAGACATTATCTCCACCCCCATTACTGTAACTTGATCGTTTACAACACACGCCCATATACAACTTAGGTCCGGATTGAGATAGTAAGAATAACAGAGGCTGAATACGAACAAAGACAACTTTATAAATCTGGTGAAACTGGTCTGAGAGTTTATCGCAAGTCCCATCAGGATACTAAGCTAGACGCATCACTCCCATACTACTCCCACTAGAGCACATATACCTACATTAACTCAGTTTCTGTGTACTTCATGAGGGTACTTGCTCTAGTAATAATGACTAAAGGACAGTTAGGAGTATAACGATGATATTCATTACCTCATTTTAAGTGGAGATAGAAATGATGAAGTTGCTAATCGTAGTAATTATTATGAAAAATACTTCCAACTATATGTAAAGATAATACTAGTGATTTTTGACATAATGCTAGTCAGTACCACCAAGATATACTAGCGACCGGTGTTGGGCCGAGAATATAAATATATCGCATATAAATTTTCTTGCAGTTTTCTGAGTAAAGTACGAGATATTATATTATATATATTATATATGAGGTATATATTATATATATATATAATATATAATGATATATATTCATATTAAGTGCATTAGTTGGTAAAAACTGTTTAGTATATGTGTTTGGAAATTTTCTATGTCGGAAAGCAAAATATTTACTAATCAGGTGAGGTTTCAGAAATTATACACAAACATAAATATTACTAAAATATTATGTACTTATTATTTACATGTTTGCAATAACAAAAATTATTTTCAGCGTATATAATTAGAAACTGATGCTAGCTCTATACTATAATATACTATCTTGGCTCATTTAACTTATTAATTACGGCTATAGAACTGAGATAGAGACTTATTTTTTCTTCTTAATTATAATCATCCTGGCAGGACTCTGCCTCGTTCAGGGGAGTTCACTCATTCAATGCAATTATTGCATAGGTGCCTATACTCAGGACGACGAAATAGTATGAATTAGTGTATGAGTACCTTAGCTGTATCTTATAAGTATGTTGAGTGAGGAATAAAAGAGCTGTTAGGACATGCCACTATGTTGCAGGTGAGATATGCTATCGTATCATAATGTCATAAGGAGAATAAAGTAATATATCAGTATTATTATTATATTAGTAAGAATGTAGTGAAATAGCGATGGATCAGTTCAAGTCGGTCGTAAATCCTCTAACCTTAGAAGAAGGTTTGCAATATTTACATCTCCAAATGTACGTAATAATTGGTCACTCCACATAACAGTGATATATAGTGATATATATATCGCAAGCGCTGACGTATACGTGTACAAAAATATAGTAGATATTGTACCAAAGCCTACAAAAGTAGCAAAATAATGTAATAAAATATAATTACGATATATATAATATATATATATAGGTGTTGGTAAACCTAATCGTAATATTTATATTAAAGTGTTAGTAACCAATCGTATATGTGGCGAGTCCCGTGATGAGACAATCCAGCGAAAAAGGGGTCAGCAGATCAAGTAGAATGAAGTCTTTAGGGGAAAATGATAAGTATCTAAGTAATACCTACCATACAGAACTCACCGATAGGTGGTGAGGGAGCTACTTCGAAGTGATTGTACAGAGAGATTCTAAGTTTAGTACCGTCTATATTTACTAATGATTTGTGAGCTTAAATATTATAATAATAGAGACAGAATGTTTAACGCTTAGTAGATGATAATTCGTAATGTATATAATACGTTACACGTCAGTAGGTGTGAGGTAGGTGTGTGTGGTAAGTGGAAGAGGAGTGTGAGGGACCAACCTGCCCCACCTGTCATTGACACCTCGGTGAGAGGATTTTAAAGGTGTTTGGTACTCGGACGGAAGGAAGAAACCCCTACCACAAAATTGCAACTCTTGAAGTCATATACACCAAGGCAAGTATAAGTTTAAGAGAATCGCAAGCTCTTCAAAATTAAGGTAATAACTACGGCAATTCTACTGCAAGAATTTTGCCATTATGGATTATCAATATAATTTATTAAGTTGGACGAGGAGTAACAATCGTTTTTATACCTTTGTGGGCCTTATTTTGATATTACTTTATTTTGTCAATGGTGTAGACGTTGTCGATCGAAAATAGAAATAGAGTGGAAAATTCACCTCAGACAGTCTACCTGGTGGACCATCTGTATATATGGCTGAAGATACCTTGGAGAAACGAAGTCGTCTCCGCGAGGAGTATCATTTCATCACGTTCGATTGAGCACCTGGACTGATGAAGATTCACCGTGCGATGTGGCTCCGTGGGACGGGAAATCTCCTCCAAGTGAAAGGTGGGGATTCAAGAAATCAACAGGACAATAGTCATTGCTGGTTAATTCATCTACTAGGGCGTAAAAAGACCCTGTTGGTACCTGGCTTAGAAGTGGCCAAGGGAGGATCAGGTGGGAAACCAGATGGAAGATGGTGCTCCCATTCCTTTAAAACTGTTAAATTATTCTTTGACATATTTATTAAAGGAAAACACCAGTTAAACGACAACTGCAGAATAAATAAAAACAAAAACAATAAAGCCAATAAGGTATAAACACAACTAAGCAACAAAATAAAAGGTAAATATAAATCAAAACCATATAAGAGGAGTGTACTAACCCCCTCACACTAGACCCAAGCGCGAAACCCAACACCGAAGCAGTGGGTCGTGGCCTCGGCCTAGCTCCCCGGAACACTGTGCTCAATACCCCAATGTTAATAAAGTACCACAAGGAACAAAACGCTATGATAATGGATTATATACCTAAGTTTGGCAGGAAAGATGTCTTAATTAAATATGTACCACAAGGAACCTAAGACGCGAAGCCCAAATTTATACACCCAAGTGCAGGACAGGCGCCGTCAGATCAGTATGTTATGTCTATAGGTTGCTCTAGATCATTATTAGCGTCCATAACTCAGCGTAAATAGATTGTCACGGGTTCAGCAAAGAGACTGCTACAAAAATATGAACTCAGTCTATAAAATATGGTGTCAACATACTCTCAACCAAGGAGAGCATAAAACGGGAAGTGTTCATCGCCAGTGCAGGGACAGACACCCGGAAAGTTGATGGGAAAAGTTGCACGTAATCGCATGGGGAGAGGAGCGGCAAATCAGTGTAGCCTACTAGAATTGCACTCTCAATTATATGAGTATTAGAGATGGTTGTCACTGTAAACAGGCATATATACATCATCAGATGAGAGTGAGAGAGTGAATAAAATAAGATATATTTTAGCATAATAGATACAAAATAAGTGAGTGTGTCACTAGCAGAGAATAATATAATAATGAGAGAAAAAAAAAATTATACATACACATAAATAATTAAATAAGTTAAGTTAAGGGAAAATGGTAATAACTCAACACAAAACAAAATATAACAAAAAGAAATGAAGAAAACTTTGAAGTACAGACGTGCCTGCTGTTCCCATGCGTCCAGACAAACAGCGCCAGAATATCGAACTCCCATCTCCTGATTGCAATGGGCATATCACATTATGTGTTAATATTAAATATGATACATTATTGCTACTATTGTCATGACCAAACTAATAATTGATTTGAATTTATCTGAAATAATTTAAATATGATCAAATCATACTCTGTTGTAGAATTCTCGTTTATATTCCAGAAATTATAATTATATATACAACAAGTCAGTATCGTGCATATACAAAAATCCACTCTTCTTGTAGCATCAGTCATATATATATATATATATTAATATAACATTCTATATATATATATATAATATATATATATATATATATATATATATATATATATATAGATATATATAATATAATATATATATAATATATATATTAATAACACTATGTACCTTAAATATTATTAGATTAATATTAATAACCAGACTGAGTACAGGATTATGGTATTGAGTAGGATCGTAGTTTATTCTATGTAAATATAAAGAATTAACCCCTACATATAACTCATACGTAGGTTATAGTAACGATAGATATGCCAGTATATACGTTTTAGTGAGTATACTCACGTCAATATATATACCAACTAAATAATGTACAGATGTACTACAGGTATTATTCAAGAATAAGGTTCAACCAACTCACCATTATCTCTCCTACTATATATAAATATATAGTATATATATATATATTATATATCTATATAAAGTCAACACTTTATATACCACCCTTACCCTCTTGAACATTTATGAGTGAAAGTTATTATGTAATATAACTTATATCTATTATTTGATATAACACACGGATAGATACATCACCATACAATATACCTTAACTTGACTAGTCAGTACATAAGGTAACCTAGGTACAGGTATGGCATTATCTTAGCATATATTGTTAACAAAATTTCTTCATTTAACTAATGAGATACTAACACATTGTGTATATAATTGTATTTCTGTCACGACCGATTCGTTACTCTTTTACTCGCGTGAGTCGTAGCATGATAGCAATTCATTCAAATCTAAATGCTTATCGTAGTCCCATAAAATGACCTATCAGATTTGTTTATGCTCCATGCATAATATCATTTCGACATCCTTGAACAAAAGCAAATCAATCAATAGTATAATTATTTTGTTTTTCAATTTAAAAATGTAAGCCAATGTTTAAATTATTGGCGACGATTAGGTACTGGCCAACAAACCATTAATCAGACTCCGCAATTTTAACTTTTTAATTTAATATATATATTATATAGTATATTATATATATATATAATTAATATATATTATTATGATATATTATTATATTGATGGAATATTATTATTATCTGGATACTAGTGACACGTAGTAGTAATAAACTAATCTCAGCATGATATCACTAATACATAGCACGCTGACCACAGTAGTTACTCCGTAAATTAAAATGTGATTAGTATAGTATTGAACTACCTCGAGGATAATTTACTGAGCGGGTAATATACGTACATATTATATCACATTAGAAACTCAAGATAGCGAATGATATAGTATATAGATCAAGAATTTCTGGACACTATACTTTGTCAGACTACTTCTCTGATTATAATATATAGACACATTACAGACTACATCACATTATGAATCTCTCTCAGTATAACATGTAAAACACGCATAAACAAAGCTACAATACAGCAAGGGCTGTCTAGTACAATCAATCATTACTAAAACGAACACACCCCGTAGTAGTAGTGGATTAAGGAACAATAGTAATAGGTCCTATTCTAGTGCCTCCTAGAATCTAGATCATCACGGTAGGCGGCGAGTTCGCTGGTGTTGGAGAATAGAACTGATCTAAGGAAGCTGTCTGCGGAGAACTTTATCGTTATATGTCTTACGGTTAGTATAAGAACTAGACAATTAAACTACACACGTATATAGCACTCAATTTTAAATATACCATACTTTCAAGTTTCAATACTACTAACTAAACAGACTAAATTAAAATTTCCTGAATAAAATAAAATTAGACTTCACGAATACAATTATTACAAAATTCTCTCGCTATATCGACAACGGGTGTGGAATACAACACGTTCGTGAAAACACGCATTGAAACGTACATAGAGCGTACATATATGAAGCACGCAAGACATTGTCCAAAAATTGCGCACTCCGCGTTGTCACTTCAATTGGTATTTTACTATGCATTATACGTTTATATAGTAATAATAGAATAAATGTATCTAAACTAATATAAATCAATAAATGTACTACTGTGAAATAAAGAGAGTAATGAAATTTTTAAATATAAATTAATATATCGATAATATAATAATAATAACATTTAATAATGTAATTACATAGATTAAAATAAATAACTGAGTGTTAAAGATGTTATTATCAGAATAATCATTTCATATAGTTAATCAATATACGATTATACGTTTTCACATTCCGTTAACTGACCATACCTTTTTATATTATGGAGGACCCTAAGTATCATATCAAAGTAAAACGCTACTCTGTGAGAATAATCAATGTAGTTATAGGGTTTCGGCCAGCAACCAATCATTCACTCCGGCTTGTGTGCTAGAACCTAATTTACAAAACTAAAATTTTATAAATATTGATATACTTTTTACTTGCGTCGAGCACATCAACGAAGACTATCTCACCCCCAAACCCACGATCAAATGAATCGAGGATCATTGTGTTAGGTTTTACGGTAAGCCATCACATGTTGTAAACTATCAGAACGAGTACGTACCTGCTAAACAACATATTAAACTGATGCTGAAAGGTATCTCTTTATGAAACCCATAATACTTAATATAGTAGGCCACTCGATTTCAATGCAAGCGTCAATTTAAGATAAACGAGAACACACAACTATGTACTGGCGTTTCTATTAATAGTTGGAAAATTCGATATCTGTTGCTTAGGGAATATGAGCGGTAACTTATTACTCTTCGGAGTCGTATACAGAGACCCTCATTTTTTCCGTCTTGAAGCTGCCTACGAGAGTATCTTATATATCTTGACATCATTACAAGGAACATATTATCTAAATATATGGTCTATCGTAAAATGGTTGCAAACAAAAATTCAATGACGTACCACCACACACAACACACTGAGCACCCACGGAACACACACGGACAACGTATCCCTCGCACTACAACACACACCAGCACTACCAACTCACGCAACACACACATAGCATCAGCACTTATACCGTAAATACAGAACCAGGTGTCTACACAACCTTCACCTGGCGACGACTACCATCTGATAAGAAAGTATTATAGGCCAGATTATTCTTATATAATAGGTTTTTACTTCCATGTACTATTAGGAGGCTCAACGAGTACATTCCTTCTATCCCAAACAGGTATAGTAACCATTAACCAGCTAGAGTAAGAACCCTGTCGAAAGCTTTGAATAATAAAGTTACGCTAGATGTAGAGGTGATTCCTAAATCGAATTACGTCATTAGATGAAAAGTATTGTGATTTAAATATTTACTATATTATCCTGATCTCATGTGACGACTTCCTGCATCTCGACTTGTCGGAATAGGCCCTACTACTGCGCCTACAGCACGAGTTGAACGAGTATAGATAACTATCTATTGCAACTATGATATGTGCAAAATACATACCCAGTATGGGTAAGATATCAGACTCTATAAAAGTGTAGATTTAAGAATTCCAGCTATCACCTTTTCGTAAGACTGAGTCAAATAAATGAACAATGCTGATTACCTAAATATATATGAAATAGTTATAGTTCAGTGCTATTATATATATGAAAACGATTATAACAAAGAAGAAGAAGGGTGCGGGACTAGATAGATAGCCGCTATTAAATAACGCTTTTAACAACAATATAAAATAGAACCTACTACCTTGCCTCTCCCTGGGAGAGAAGAAAGTGTGGACATACCGCCAGCTTCCGAGTCATATATCTGAGTGTCTCTCCAATGTAGTCGATGAATACAGAAAAATTGTTTAATAGAGAGTTAGCTATTGCTGCTTATATTCCTCAAGTATATTTTACAATTCGTCTACTATCAGATTAAGTGAAATAAATTACATAAGGTAAATCGAGCAAAAGATTATGTGTTCCGAACTCATATATAGACATATAATGACATAGAATATCTCACACACAAATAATCTCTCCTATAATATTAGACGAGCATGAGATAGACAAATTGATAAAGAGAAAGATGGAGAATAAATTGTTTAACAGTTAATCGCGCTATCATCAAAAAGTAGATGGAGAAATGTTTCGAAGAAAGAACGTCAATATTGGTGAAGATTGTATTTCTAGAATACTGAATATCGAGGACATAAAAATCTTTTTCCAACTACATTCATATTTAATGATACAGTATAAATCTCTGCTAACTAATAACCTTACGAATCTCAGTCAACCAGATCCACTCATAATGGGGTAAGCCGTATATATTATATATAGTTTCAATTTACAATGTATATAGGAAACTGAATTAGCGTCTACACGTCGAATGTTTATATTCGAAGATGCTAATGACATTTAGTTATCTCAATAGTGTAGGAGTAAATATTATTTAAAATTATTGTCAACGTGCCTACTAATACACCATAAGATTGTATTACCCCGTTACGTAATATGTGTGATTGGTTTGATAATAACTGAATACCGCACCATATTACAAAAGGATATAAATAATTGAGTAATATGTACCAACAATTAACTATATAATACATGAGGTCAAAGAATCGTCTACAAGATTTATTATATGAATTATTGATAACATTACTGAGATATGGTAATTCGAATATAGATTATATCTATTTGATAATTTAGACTACATATATATAATAACCTTTAATCCATACCTATCAAAAATAATAAGTGAAAACACTCGATACCACATATACCCTGTATATGGAAACCCCTAATGTCATGACATAAATGTACTTAGGATAAGATAGTTAGTAGTAGAGACCCTAGACAAATTGAG